>WURT03064162.1:0-13722 GCA_009936505.3 Holothuria glaberrima | reverse complement strand
GTAACATGAGAGTTGACATGAAGCTTCACCTCAGCCTTGGTCTTCTGCCTCTGTAACTGAGAATATTTTTTAGGGCCATCACGATTCATCAATAACCGCGATACTAGTTTCCCCGAGATACGATACTGGACATATCGCAATATCAAAAAAAAGGAAGGAATCAGAAGCATTGTGTATTTTTTTAAAGATATTCATAAACATTTATTGCAGTTTTTAATGTTTTCAGATACATGTGACGCTGCTAAAATAAACGGATTAGTGACAAAAACAATCTAGCAATTAAGAGTTTGTAATGTATGAAGTGTAAAACTGAATACATTCACAGGTTTAATTTTCGACAGCGATAATCGCGATGCCATTCTCCTGAATCGTGACGTCATATTTTTAATAAACGTTACCAAAGCTCCCATCGATAATCTTACTGTAAAATGACTTCTAGAAGATGTCTTTCGCAAAGCTCCAGGAAACTTAACAAAATCTAAATATGTGAGCACTGTTATTACGGAAGTTGTCTGTCAAGGAATCCCCCGTTAACAAAATGACTCCCCTGGATATGCCATCAGACGGTTAGACACAACCTATAACATTACTAGGAAAACCCTACACCCACACACACAGTGTAAAACAAATTTGTTAATATTATAACTCCCACCTATCTAGTCTTACAAATTATTATTTAATTTATTTCCACGATAGGTCAACATCTTCACTCCCAATTCCATGATGCATTCGTTTATTTACACTAACCACTACAGGCATAAGTGCTTCGTAAACTTATCGATGCGCAAGTGTCGAAACAGACTATCTGATTGGTGGACAATGAGGTACACCTCCCTTCATTGTCCTTTGATTTCCATGTCTGTTTCGCACGAACGGTCCCGGGAATTTCACAAAAGAAAAAAGTTTCACGACACAAGGTACTCGACTAAACGATCAGCTGATGAAGTTTAATAATACTTGGCATTGTGCAGGCTTCATAAAAACTTTCACGTGGAATAAGTGGTGGGCACTTTGTTCATAGAGGTCTATAAACACGCATCTTATTGCCTAAGTCTTTTCCTTGCTTGTCTCCTCTCAGTGTTTCCAGTTGAGACGCAGTGAGTCATTTTCAAAAAATTCGAAGGAAACAGAGGGCCTCCGCCGTGACAAAGCATACGGAACTGGATTGAAGAATTATTAGTTGCTAAATATTATCAACTCTTACTCAAGGTCTAATCAACATGGATTGTCAACGCCTTGTCCTGTTGGCCGTGACATTTTTCGCTTCAGCTATAGCTGGTAAGTTTACTCGTAAATTGTTTTCGGACGCTTCAAAAGGTGGCTGACTCTCCATCTTTTTGCCGTTAATTTTTACCATTTTCAACGTTAGAGCTTTTCCTTAAAAGCAGAGAGTCGTCATTTCTGGTTTAATCAGCTAATATTTCAGTTACCAAGCCGAGATATTAAAGCTCACCTATGAAATCGCAAACACAGCCTGCATGTGTTATAAGCAACTATAAGTATGGTTTACACATCATCCTTGGCTTTGACACCGTCCAGGTGCTGGCAGCACGGTATATGTGCTTTGCATCTGTAAGTAAAACTATAAGAGAAATTACCGACAAAATTAAGCTGCCTAGTAAAGTCCTGCGTTTGCTGCCCCCCCCCCCCTGTAAGTAGTACCGTCCCACCCAAAAAAAAAAATGAAATGTAGGGTACGGAACTTGGAGACGACGGACATAGCCAATAAACAGCCACCTAAGCGGGCCAGAGTAATTATTTTGACTCTGCAGGTCAAACTTTGGCGAAGACCGCATATGGCTCAGCAAGAGGTTAATTAGTACACGTATGTTGTTTGCAACGATAATTTGGGTAGTCGATTTATTATTTTGTATTTATGTGTAATGTCACATGTGGCCTCTGGAAGGACGAGTCCATTTTTACAAATAATGGAGTCATAATATAAGCTGTCGCAGTTTGTCGGACCAGGGAGTTTTAGAACCAAGGCAATTTGCTGGTGCGACAAATTACAAATAGAACATTCATGTCCACTGAATGTTGTCGAGTAATCCTAGACAAGCATATCTTTAATACAAAAGATTGGCCTTGCGTAGTAGACTATTGAAACTAGTAGAGGAGCTGCTCTTGCTTTGTTTGTGGAAAAGAAGTTGCTTAAACATTCAATTTAGAGGAAGGCCATTCGTATTCGGCTTTATTCATTTATTTACCTCCTCATCTTATTCAAACACACACTGAAGGCCAGTCCAGTCAATAATTCTAAAAACACATGCCGTAGGTTTAGCATGTGGGGTGCATGTTTATTTCATGTGGCAAAATAGAGTGGAACGTGAACTATGAAAGCTTGTATGGAGAAGTTAAATGGTATATGCGGAAAACTGTGACACTGAGCTGTCTGGACGACGGTATTATGTATCATACTGTAAATGAGGTTAGCCTTTAACCTGAATAGCTAACCATACGTCCCCTCCTGAAGGGTTTATTTTCGTTTCGGAGGAGAATTAGACAAATAGACAATGGTTTTTGTTTGACTTGGACCAGGGAGCTGTCACTTGGTCCAAGTGACAGCCTCCCTAGTTGGAGGAAATTTTCACCTTCTGGGACCAGATATTAAGGCATTCAAAAGAAGCATTGCCTTTAAAATACACCAACATGGCATGCAATCATTCACCAACAGAACAACATGACATGCAATCCTACACCAACACGGCATGCAATCCTTCACCAACATGGCATGCAATCCTTCACCAACATGGCATGCACTCCTTAAAGATTTCAAGAAGTAATGTATTTCATCTAAGATGTGATGAAACTTATTTCAGGGCTTGATGGCGAAAACCTTGAGTTGCAAGGGATTTCTGACAATCAATTAGGAAAATTTAATACTTTCAAGAAGTAAGCAAGTTGACGAGAAGATGGCAGTGCACTGCGGATAAACGTGTGTGAATTGGTGCATGTGCGTGTAAATCCGAGGGCTCTGCAGTCCCTGGAGCTGGGATAGGGCTAATTGCAAATTACTTGCAAAGCTCAGGCAGAAAGGCTCCCAAAAAAGAAAACCAAAGTCAGGTTTTCCTTATGCAAAATCTGCTCTAGCCCCCCCCCCCCCCCCCCCCCCCTCGCCCCGAAAATATCCCCACACCTACAGTACACGCTATACCACATATTTCGCTAGACCTTTGTCAATGTAAAACCGGAATCTCAAACTGCCATTCTCAAACCAGTTTTAAGCTCTCTAACTACAGTTTCAAAATTCACCAATAGACTGGGTTCGAAATTGTCCTACGTAGTCAACATGTTGACTCGATGCTAATGGGGGCGCTGACACAAAATGTAAGCAGGCGATGTTTATTTTCTGCCGTGTATTATATTTGACCTCGATAAGACTCAAATTACTTTGTTGTATATGTCAGAGTACCTGGGAATTTTAAGGCACTTTAAACTACCCAGTGTTAAAAGAGGCTTGTTGATGGAAATGAATGCATTGATCTCATGTCCGATTGTAGTCAGTGTTGATATTTGGCAAATAATCATAAAACTATTGGGCAAGTAGTTGCCTGCGTAAGTGAAGTTATTTTGCATGTAATTATGACCGAGGAAAAACAATCACAACTTGTTGAGATTGCTCAGTGGGCAAGAACAGGCCACACAGACAGACCAACCGTACGATTTTTTTCTTCAAGAGCGGTGCTAGGGCGATGTAGGGCGTCGCTTACTGATAGACTCATTGACGGCATCCCATCCCCCACCCCTTTCACCACAACCCGTGTGGTGTTCAGCGTTCAGGCACTCTGAGCACTTGCAAAGTTTCACACCTGAAGAGTAATTAAACTGATATCCGATGGCATTTTGTAAAACAAGTTAATCAAGTTGGCACAATAAGGCAAATTATGTGTAACAATCTATGGCCTTCAACGATTGTATGGCGAACTAAATAAATCTCACGCTGATGTCCAAAGTTTGAAAAAATGTGTTAAAACTTAAACTTAAACTTATCATTTCATAAACTGACTTTAACTTTGTATAGTCTTTTGCAATCTTTTTCTTTCCTATCCACTTGTCAGGGCGCCCTTAACTTTCCTTTACTTCGCGAATTTCTCGTCATGTGATCTGCGTCCCAAACCAAAGGGACATATCATTAGTGGAGTAAGAACAACTTTTGAAAGAGCACAAAAGGTGCTATAATCTAACATTGCCCAGATCTTAGCCGGGAATTCAGATTGAGGATTCAATATTTTGCTGTCTGGGGGAGAGGTCTTAACTTTAACTTAATGTAAAATGGTACAAAAATTTGAATCGTTTTGCGCCTGCACCAAAAACGCTGATATGAAGGTCATGTTATAGAAATGCTGCTTAGTCTGATCAGTTCTTTTGCTTTAGGAGTGGAGAAGGGCCGGAACAGGGAATATCGGTTGGACTGTTCACGTCTTTGTTTGAGAATGTTACATGGTACAACTTGTGTCCGATAGTGTGGCAATAACACTGAACTCAGTAGAGGTTGTATTAGGTGTCGCTTTTGAACTTTGCATGACATACCAGGCTGGTGGAAGGTTATTGAGACAAATGATATGGGTTTCCTGACAGGACAAACATATCATTGATGATGTTATAGTCAATTGAGAAAGTGTCAGGAGTGCACTAAACGTATGTTTTATGCCAAGGTTATTTGTTGTCTCAGACAATACTGGTACTCACTGTATCGATCAGCTCGTTATACGTTTGTTTAGTTGAATGAATTGGGGGTTATGAAGCCACTTAGCGGTCATTGAGGACCCTATATAATCTTTGTTCAGTGCAAATCCGCTTTAAGACACCTGTCAGGATTTTCAATGGGTACTGTTGATTGCGCAATCTGTAATGGTGAAGTGCAGGAAAATTAGGAGATTCTTTGAAAGAAGGTTAGATCAGCTGTTTTCCGCAAAGACATCTCCAGTTGATATTCCCCTTCATTGTTTCTCACTATGTCACATTTCACAAATTTGTGGAGACACGGTATCAATTGTCTATCGTGATGACATTTCACACGTTTGGCACTTTGGTCAAAGATGACAACAGGCTGAGATTTGAATTTATAGGAAAGCAATTCATGACCTTGTATGATACTCCCAAAATTTGTGATTACGAGCAGTGGCGCCATCAATATTTTCACGGCTCTTTAGATAAATTTTGGGAATTCTGCCGTGGTCATTTCAAAGCATGGGGGACTGCACATTGTTTGGGATCCGCCGTCCCAGGGGAGGGGTCTAAGAGGAGGAGGTGTCCACCTCCCCTTTGGAATATTTTTGGATATTTGAGGGTCCTTAGATGCAATTTGGTTCAACAAATTGGGTAAATTTTAGGGAAAATTATTGCAAAGGTTTGACATTTTTACAGATGAAACAAATAGCCTAAGGGGTTTTCGTCCTTGGATTGAGGGGGGAGGAAGCATACTTCCGCCCGCCATACACCCCGCTTCCTACGCCTATGGGTAGGAACGAGGCCGTCCTAAAGAATTACAACAGAAAATGGAGACAGTTAAAAGAACTCGAAGTGATCCGAACGGAGGCGGATTTGGAGTGGGCGTGACCCCAGGCCGGTAGGAATACGGGGCCCTGAAAGATTTGTATTTAGCAGCTGAATTAAACAGAATACATGTAATGTAGCAGTGTTCAAATAGGCTATGGAACATGGCAAGTTTCAGATGACGAATTTGAATGTATCAGTCAAGGATTGCACTGGTGATCGTTGTTAATGTGTTAATTTTAGAGCGCGTTGTTAACGTGTTAATTAGTAGGGCGCGGGGCCATTGCAAGTGCGGAGCTTCGATCATAGCCTAGTCGACCCCTTCTAAATAGCTACTGGATCCGATTGAAGAAGACATGATATTATGATAGCATTGTTTTAGCTATTCTATTTGACTCTTACGTCATAGGTTACTCGTAGTCGTGTTGTCAACAAACATTACTGAGTAGTCTTTTCACTTCCAAGAGAGTAACGTTTTTATCAGCGAAGCGCCACTGGTACAGAGTTTTCGTTAAAGGTGCTCATAACTTATATCGGCTTTTAGCTGCATTAACAAGGCATAATGAAATATCCCTTCGTCTTTTATTCGCTTTCAGTTTACGTACCTGACAACGCCCTACTCGATGACCAGGTCTCGGAAGAACACGAAGTATTTGACGGCATTCTCCGTACCCAACAAAATCATCGGACGTATACACCAAGGAAATGTTGCAAACTGGGAATGAAAGTAGCCGAAAAGGGTCTCAGCTGCGACATTAGTTACGATTTGATCAACAACAGGAACAACAACCCTGAGTATCGAAGTCAACTGAAGTCAGAAATCTCCGCCGCCCAAGCCTCCAGGCGACTCCATTACAAGAATCTCCTTTATGGAGCCGAGAAATGCAACCCGACGAAACGTACGAGATCGATGTTCGAAAAATGTTGTAAATATCAGAAGGGACTGATGCAAGATATTGAAGACTGCGATAGGATGCAGATTCAAGAAGAACGAATTGAATGCCGGAGACTGGCCACTCTACGTGGAAAGTAAAAGTCTTACCAAAAGAAGAGCGCCCTCCATTATGTGCGGTCGTTCTGGATCGAGTATGTGCTGCATTTCATCTTTACAATACAGTAAGGAGATGTGTCGTGTATTCGTGAAGTCCATCAAGATGTCAGGGTATTGCTTGTTAAACAAGCTAGATTTTGGTGAACCTTTGTCGGAATGAAGTCTGAAGGTGCCAGCTTCACGAAATTTCAATTTGGGAGAGTTGTACGTGCTGTGAAAAAGTGAAAAAGATGGGACCATGTATACGATATTACTAACTAGTACAGACACAGGGAAATGATGTAGGAGGGGGCTGAGGGATGTAGTTCCTATTTGGGAAGTAAATTTACTATTTTGAGCATAACATATGTTACTTTACGGGCAAAAGGGCCTAAAATTTCTGGCAAAAGTTCTCAGTCTTCAGTTGGAAGTGGTACTATCGAATGATCGTCTCATGCAGTCATGGATATGTTACACGAGGGAGTTGTCAAATAGCAACTGCCTGGTTACACAATGCAGATAGTTTCTACATGCAACATCTATCAGAATGGCGAGAGCCACAAGCCTTCAGACCAGAGTTTTTACTTTGTGAAGTCTATTACACAATCTGAGCATGATTAAAAACTGTCAGTATCGGTATTTAACGTTCACGTTGTTGGTTGGTAGGAGGGAACAAAGCCGAAAAGGGGCTAATTAATGCTGAATAGTGTGTTCCTCTGGAGAAAGTAAAACACTTACGTCATATTAAAAATCTTTAAATTCGACAAAATGGGGGATATGAGTTACAGTTATATTGAGCTGTATCTATGCTCAACCACTTACAAGCCAATTTGGACTTTTTGACCTGCCCACGCACTTGATTCTTAATGCTATGCTTCTGCTTAGCCTTTGTTAAAAAAATTAGATTGCCATATTTAGATTGATTTCATTAAATGGTCTCCAGTTTTCTCGGTAAAAATGGATAGAGATCGGAATAATTCAAAAGATGGAATAATCTCTAATAGTGCGTCAATGTTACTGGGATATGTTGCCATGGAAATATAATTTTAGTGCACCTTTTTAGGTATTATGACGAACATGATGACGTTAGCTTGGTACTTAGTTAATTGAAAACAGTTGGGTAGCTCTGAATTCCCTAACTAGATTTATAAGTCGGTGAAGTGTGTCTGATAATTAACATATCGAAAGAAATACATTGTTACTTTTTCCCTGTTTGGGGAAAACATACATTAACTTTGTTCTAAATGTATAAAATTAACGAAATGACGAGATGACGTCACAGATAAGCTTTCTGTAGACAATATGTTTTGAGGTGCGTAATATATTAAGGATGTAGAAAATTAGTTTTATTGTAGGACACCAGAGAATAAAGAAATTTGAATCTGTAAAAGGAAGAAAAATTCTAGAGCATTTGTAAATATTCTTGTAAATACCTGACTGAATTGTAAATTTCAAGTTAGTTCTATCAATGACCTCAAAGGTACAGCGTGTAAATTAAAGTTCTCTTTTTTTCATTTGTTCGATATACCCATTGGATTGGCAAACAAAACGGTGCTCGTGGAATAGATTAGAAATTGAATCATATAGCTTTGTGTTCTGTTTGAATATTCTAGTAATCGCCTTCGACCCTCAAACTTACAATCTTGTTTAGGCTAAAGGTAAAGAATAATATTTACATCAAGCACACGCTTTGCAGGTACAAACGTTTCGCCATTTGAACAGATCACGAAAATGTTAGCGGTTGAAGGTCATGGAGTGTGTGTGTGTGTGGGTGTGGGGGGGGGGGGGGGGGGGTAACCTAACGTAAGGTATAACTAGTTTGAAGACGTGGAACAGACATAACCCGTGGTGGTCCTTTGTAAGTCGATGAAGCGTTGTATAACCTTATGTGGCTACTACAGGTTACTGTTGCACACAACCAGAGATGATTATTACCTTTGAGTGCAGCCTTGAAGATATCACAGTTTGCAGGAAAATTGTGACCAAAGATAAAGACATTTGCATGTACGGATACCAAGTAAGGGGTCCTCCTCCAAATAATTCGTTTCACACTCGTGACGCACTTATGTTTTGTTACGTACCAATACTGCCTACCGGCAACCCTAGCGCCGTCGCTGGAGGGGGTTCGAGGGTGTTACACCCCCTCCGCCATTCATCCACGCAGTCAGCAATATCCTGCATTAGTCGGCAAAATGAAGGAAAGAGGGAAGTGCAAACGAAGGAAAGTTAGAGGGAAGAAGAAAGAGGGGGAAAAAGAGAAAAAAGGGAAAGAAAAGAGGGAGAGAGAAAGACCGAGCGAACAGAGAAAAGAATATGGGGGAGGGAGGGGCAAGAGAAAGGTACTGGTGCAGACGGAAGAACAGAAGATTGGAATGCATTTGTAGACAATGTTTATCTTAATATTTTCAAAGCCCCGTAGCAACACTTTTTGAAACTTAAAACATATTCTGTCGGCAAAAAGGCTGCATAGGGCTTTTCAGTATCACTGTATACTAAAGGAGTTCATCGTTCATGGTAATGTGGTATTCTGGCACTGAGTCGGTAAATTCTGCACCAGTCGGCAAAATGAAGGAAACATGAGGAAAAGAAAGAGAAGTGAAAGAAAGAAGACAATTTCTCTACTAAGAATCCAAAATTTTCGGCGGGCTAAGAAGCTAAGTGCGTTGTAGAGTCACTCCAGTTTCTTCAGCCAATCGTTCCATTCCACAAAGCTGGATAGCACAAGTCCTGTCAACCTTACCAAGTAACATGTAGGCAGGTTAAACAGGTTATGTAGAGGTCGTAAATTTCATCCCATTTCGCAAAGCCGTGCTGTTCTCTAGTATGTCTCATGCGGTAAGGTCAGTTGGTGAGCGACTCACCGCGCAAAGTTTGGCTATTTTTTATTGGGTAGACCAGCTGGTATCGATACAATGTATGTTGTTCCAGATACAGTCTCCCCCTTACAGTTTTTATTTTTTTCCTTTTTTTGTTCTTAATTATTTAAAATATGTGTTTATGTAGACCTAACCCTACCAAAAATTTTCTCTCGCTTTGCAATTTCACAATGCAGACTCAAAAGAACACTATCAGTGGGCGATTTGGCTCTTGAAATACTAAGTGATGCAAAATATGCCCTGTAATGCCGTGGGATGGTTAGGGTACTTCTTAACACCCCCGACATAGAGGCTGTCGGGACTTGGGGTCGCTGGCATGGCCCTAACCCCTGTCGGGAAAATTCGGTCACCATCCATGGTCGGTTTAGTTATTTTGGCTTTCAAAAGGGTCATTTCTGCGATAAAACCCAAAATTTTCGGTACGCTTTGCCCACTCTTCCTCAGTTCCTTATAGCTTAACATAGTACAAACCCTTTCCATCTTTTCAAGTAACTTAATAGGTAAAATATATTGATTTAAACGCCAGGAATTTCATCTCATTTCGCTAAAACTAAGTTAATGTTCTCTTGAGTCTGTCGTGCGGTACGGCTGTATAGTGACTCGAGGAGGGGAGTACAGTGTAAGTTGTCGGATATTACCCACCCGGCGGACGGGTATTACTCCTCCACCCAAACTGACTGAACTCGCAATACCAACTGGTACGTGAAGAGACGTACATGATCAACACCTGCTCTGAAGGTAATGTCGGACAGGGCCCAACTGACCTGCCAATTGACCAAGCTTTAAATGAGTACAGATTCTTCTTAATATAGGCTTACCCAAATATTTTGGCACTTCACACGTTTTGCAATTTCACAGTTTAGATTCCGGGAAAAACATTAAATCAGGCGGAACTATTTTCTCTGGTATATACAAGATTTCATGCAATGTATACCCCGCAATGGAATGGTATATTACACAAAGTTTTTTTTTTTTTCAAATCTCCCCTCACCAACACCTCGACGGCATCGGAGCTGTCGAGGCTCGGGTCGTTGCCCCCTCCCCCGTCGTCGGGCAAATCCTGGCGTCAACCCTGCCGGACCACTACCGGTTGGACTAACAATCTTCTCTAACCGCATCGCTTATCAACACTTCCAGTCATCATTTGTTTCTCCTCAGTCGGCAGATACGGTACCACACCCCTCCCCCATGAAAAATGCTCTGGCGACGCCCCTGCCACCTCTTTTCTAGAAACGCGGGTCCTTAACTGGTGATACACTTATTCACCTATTTCTAGAAGTATATTAACCAGACCACTCATCAGTCGACTTACCCTATAAATACCTTTTTGGAATTTCACCGTTTTTATTACCGTACTGCACAAGGCTTTATGTGCAATTTGTACTGTAGCTTCCAACAAAACGATGTAGTTTTGTTGAGCTTGCAAAATTGGGGCGATTTAGGCAATCAATGAAAGCTGAGGAGAGATGGGAGTTAAAAACGCAGTAATGAAGGCAAGAAGCCAAGCCCCAGAGCCAAAATTTCACCAGAGTGTAAACAAATGATTTAAAGCATCGATTCAACCGTCGTTCATTTAATTATATCACGCCAATATGGTGCATAATAGGAAAGGATAGAGTTTCACGGGGTCACCCATGCATGGATCATGGCGGTACTACCTCAAAGTCCTTAAATGCCGAAATGTATCATCTCCTGGATACAGTCTTTCGATGTACAATTTCTTTTTTAATTGTAAAGCAAAATGTTCTGTAAAGAGCCCCCCCCCCCCCAGACGAAAATCAAGTTCATTGACTTTATCCGCCAAAGCCAATATCGCTGTATACTTATGTAAGGTGTTTATCCTACGGTCTTATGAGTCATCCTGCGCGATTCCCACCGATGCCCATAATTTGATCCGCAGGTCGCCGTGCTTTATAACATATACTCTTTTTACCCCATACAGCTTACGTCGATAATCAGTAAGTGTGTCCGTCTTTTTTCGAAGAAACGAATTCAGCAGAGAAACCAAAAATTTATTTTTGATGTTGCGTTCGTATTAGCAACTGCTGTCTTTCAATTTCATTCTTCCACGTTTTTAACTATTTCTTTCCCATTCAAAGTTAAGTCAGTCAGACCAACGGAGAATTTTGCCACAGTGATATCGGTGAAAGGTACTTAAAATGCTTCTTCCTCATTACAGTAAATCATGAGCGCCTTGAGATCAGTTTCTTCTCAAGGATATTTTGTATTAGGACTGCCTAAAACTTAAGAACGGAAAAACCGTAATTATTCTAATTTGTGCATACCTCCCTCACTGTGTTGAGAACCTCATCAGTATTCTCTAGTCAGGGAACTGCCACGGCAGCTCCCTGCTCTAGTCCTGCTACAATAGGATCGACGTTGCTTACAAAATAATCTAGCTTTTCATCATCACTTGTAAGATTACGGGCCAAGAAGGGAAAATCAAGAATCGCTTCCGTATCCGTGAGTTTCTCAAGGAAAACATCATTTCTAAACGCATAAAGGCCAAATACAGTCGCTTTAAGTTAAACACCAGCGTATCAGTGCTGTATCCTGAAGGTGCTGTTTCAGGAAATTGCTTCTTCATTTATTATCCGCAGAAGGCCTCCTAGTTAACAAGTTTTTTGTCAATTGATCTCTTTATCTTTTTACTTTGTATAAGTTCTCGATATAACTAAAATGAGTAATATATGTAAAGCGGAACATCTTGAAAATAGGAAGAGATTTGATAGTTTTACCTGGCGCTTCATGAATCCGGGGGCGTGTGGAAACACTATACTACCTTTTATATGATTACCTTATGACCCATCTCAGGTGTCAAAATAGCACGCCTCTGGGAGGTGGGGGCGTCAAAGACCCATATACGTTTTTCCAGTAGTTCATACACGTCTAGTAGTGGTAACTGGCCGGGGCTCATCATTTCAATGGGAGAGGGCATAAAATGAGAAGAGTTTGTACACTCGCGTGAAAACCATACAAAAGTGGATGATCCCTTGCATCATTGCGCTACGTGCTGTTAATTATTCATCTGCTCAAATTCATTTCCTACCAGCTTTTTCCCCGCTATCATATTAATTGGCCAATCTAACATTACAAAGACAGTAATTGTTTTAGTCATTTTTTTTTTTTTTTTTTGCACTGAATAAAAGTGCATTTCGGTTGATCGCGCTCAGTTAGTCAATAAGGTTTAGACAGACAGGAATTTGGATTGGACAGCGTCATACGATCTTTGAACACATCAGGGGTAGTGCCAGGATTTTCCAACAGGGGGACCAAGCTCTTCGGCGGAGGAGGGGGAAGCAACCTGAAGTATCGACAAGGCAAAGTTTAGCGTTACGCCAACATTTTGGGGTTTCATTGGGGAACATTCGAAAAATTTGAGCTTATATTGAAGAAATCATATTTTTATTTTTCATGATTTCAATGCAAATTTCCGAAAATCACCCCCATGTTTCCCGGGAAAAGAATTCGGACCGGACGGCTATTGTAATAACCTGTAAGTAGATCGTTCGAAACCTCTTTCGACCTATCTGTGATCGAAAATTCTTTAGCAATACTTTGGGAATTGTTATCAAGATAAGTCTCAACATTGGCCCAATGCCAAACTACCTATTCAGCTGTCAATTTTCGAGGTACTTACGAAACGTCATACAGTGCTGGGTTGTTTACATCTCTTGTGGTTAGTTTGGGGATCACGAGTTTTGCTTATTTATTCCCCTCAATACACCTGATTGTAAACTCACGTGGTATTCGGCTTCTAAAATGCTCTATAAGGGTGAGTGGCCAGAACAGTTTCTGCTTGGGGGAGTGGGTAGGGGCGTTAACAGGGTCACGGTCTTTTTCTCTATATCCCTATGTTATGATACACTTCATCCAGGCCCAGGTAAAATGTGTGTCTGTAGGGGAGGCTACTCATTTTTTTGTTCATCCACTTTCGACACAACTGCATGACCATAGCCCCCCCCCCCAGTTAAACCCGGCCCTGGGAAATCCGCACCGTATGCAGATTCCTAGCTATACATTTTTGTGCCTGAAGAAAGGATTGTTTTCACCCTCGTGAGCTTCACTGCACCAGACAAAACCTTACGTCCTTAAAACTGACAGGAGCAGACCGTCATAGCCGCCCACGCTCTCATAAATACGCTGGTGCGTATATATCATTGCTATAACATAGATGAATCGAACCGGCTTGACATGCTTAGATTAGTTTATAATGAAAGCGTACATTTAAGTTTAACGTTTAAGGGTCAGGAAGCCAATTGGCTCATTAACAACCCTATACCAGAATGAGCGTGGATGAACACCGGCGAGATTCGCCTT
>WURT03064151.1:3652-13722 GCA_009936505.3 Holothuria glaberrima | reverse complement strand
GTATGGGCACTTTATGACACTGACTTCATTAGGATGAACCCAATTCGATTGCTTGAGTAAGACTTCCTCTAGCAAAATTGAAATCAAGTTCTGGGGGTCTGTTTTGCTAAAAGATTTTGGCAATAACACAAATTTGCAGTAACTTTTCATTCTTTGGTCTAAATCACAGTGTGTAAAAATAAAGGGATCAGTTTGAAATGTACTTCTAAAACCAAATATTGTGGATTATGTATTGATGAACGACGTGACTTTTTCTGATAATTTTTCAAGTGCTTTAAGCAAAGTTTATTATATTGTGTCTGGACTAGCATATATTGTGTCTTCTTTAACAAGGAGGCCAAGGAAAGTGTCTTTAAATCTGTCATTCTCTCACAACTTATTTATGCAGTGACAGTATGATAGTATTTTATTTTACAAAATGACAAGGACAGAGTTGTAAAGTTTTAAACGTATTCTGCAAAAATTCTTCCCATAGGTTACAATTAACTGAAACTTACTGTGATAGTCTCTGCCAAAGATGAGTTAATGAAAATGGACAAAAAAATTAATGATGATCAAAATCTCCTGTTGGGTAACTGTCTCAAAAAGCCCCAATGTGCACTCAAAGAAAGAAAAACCTAAGAAATTGATTCATTTTACCAAAGTTCAGAATAAATTTGTTGAAGAATTCCTTTGTCTACAGAGCAGTACTCTTTATTCAATAGAAAAATTTAGACAATCTGTTGTAGACTAAGACTTAAGGTTTTGATGTGAACTAACTTTCTGTACATATATTGTCTTTTCAATGTATCAAAAACCTTATTGTATTACTTTTAGGGCATACCAGCATGCTGGTGTGAGCTATTATGATCGTGTGTCGTCACTCTATCTGTTCGTCTGTCCGTCCATCCGTGCGTCTGTCTATCTGTCCGTCTGTTTTTCCATAATTGTTCAAAATGCTCCTCCTCCCACAAGCTTTCATGGATTTGTTCGAAACTTAGACATAATGTTCCTTGGTTGGTGGGCCATTTGGGGTGTTCAGGAGTTTCTGGTCTGAGGTCCCATATGGGCCATTTTATGACATTCTGCAAAAGTTCTCCTACAGATTCTCTTGTACAACGTTGATAGTTTGTCATAGTGTTACTTTGTTAATGGTATCTTCAGGGTATTCAGGAATTGGGGGTCCAAGGCCCAAGATGGGCCGTAGGGTCCATGTTGTGAAATATTGCAAAATGGTCAACCCCTCCTCCAGTTACTGTTAAAGAGAGTGGACAGCCTGTCATAATTATGCTTGGTTAGTGATCTGTTTATGGCATTCTTGAATTTTGGTCCATGGTCCCATGTGGGCCCTATGTCCCATTTTTTGAAATTTTGCAAAATGCTCTTTCTCCTAAAAATTTTCTTGTGCAAAGTTGACGGTTTGTCATAATGATATTCAGTTAGTGATGCCTTCAGAGTGTTTACGAATTTGGGGTCCAAGGCCAAAGCTGGGCTGTAGGGTTCATTTTTTGATATATTGCAAAGTAATTGGCTTTTCCTCTAGTTAATGTTACACAGAGTTAATGGCCTGTTAAAATAATGCTTGTTTAGTGATCTGGGATGGTATTCTGGAGTTTTGGTCCAAGGTCTCATGTGGGCCCTGTGGCCCATATTATGAAAATCTGCGAAATGCTTCTTTAACTACAGATTCTCTTGTACAATCTTGATGGTTAGTCATAATGATACGTGGTTAGTGGTACCTTTAGGGTGTACAGAAATTTTGGGTCCAAGGCCCAAGATAGGCACTAGGATCCATTTTGTGAAATATTGCAAAATGGTTAACCCCTTTCTCCACTTAATGTTAAACAGTTGACCGCCTGTCAAAATGATGCTTGTTAAGTGATCTGTTTATGTTCTTCTGGAAGTATCGTTCCAAGGTCCCGTGTGGGCCCTGTGGCCCTTTTTATGAAATTATGCAAATTGCATACTTCTACAGATTCTCTTCTACAATGTTGATAATTTTCCATAGTGATACTATGTTAGTGGTACCTTCAGGGAGTTCAGGATCCAAGGCCCAAGAAATATTGCAAAATGCTTAACCCTTTCTTCTAGTTAATGTTAAACACAGTTGACAGCCTGTCAATGTTGCTTGGTTAGTGATCTGAGGTGAGATTCACTAACATTTTCATAAGTCAAAATACTTACGCCTACATAAGAACTCTCTTAAGATGTATTCACGAAAACAACTTACAAAATGAAGATAAACAGGAAACATTTTTCGTGACATTCTGGAAGCTGCCTTCAGGGTGTTTGAGATTTGGGGTCATAAGTCATTTGAGGCCATTTCAAGTCATATGACACTTGTACCAGTAAAGACTAGAACCCGGGGACCCTTGGTTAAAGGTATGAGCTTCTGCATCATTGGTGCTCTAGTTTTAGAAATATTTTACATTTATACCATAATTCAAAATTCAAATTCAAAATTCCAACTTTTGAAATGTGCAAAATGCACCACTAAAAGAAAATGGATGGAAGATGGAGTTAAGCAAGTCTAAATGTAGAGTCAGTATGGGCATAAGAGGTCATGAACAAAGGTGATGTTCGTAAGCCATGATTATTTGAAATTAAATTATCAGTCCCAAATTTCTATGTAATAAACCAAGCCCACAGATTTTATCAGCACAAACAAATAAAACACAAGCTTTCAGCTTAAAGCACAAAATTTTAAATTTATTTTGAGACTCTAACCTGTGGACAGAAGTCTTCATCAAAACCATTTTTGTGACTAAATTGTATGAATTGATTTGTACTGCTAAAGGAAGCTAATAAAAGTATGTTTTGACTCATTTATGTTTAATGAATTGCCTTCCACTACAAAGGTCACAAGAATACTGTTTTAAGCAAGAATGTAACTATTTCAGTGTTCACATTTTGTGTAAAGTGTAGCAGTACATAATAAATTTCTTAACATTAAAAGAAGTCCTACAATTCTACCACAGATGGGAAGGAACACCCCATTTTAGTTGCAGCTTCTGAATGAATGGTTTCCCCTTTCAATAGTAATAAAGGTTAGTTTTGGGTTCCTTTCACCAGAAATATCAAAAAGAGACAATGTGTTGTAGGCCATAACACACTCTGGTGGGCTTGGAACAGATTAAAAAAAACTTTTAAATGGTGTTTATATCTTATAATTAATGGTATGAAGGTGTCACAGGATTGACTTTGTATTTATAATTACGCAGTGCTTTTATATTCTTTTACAATTTTCAGTTTTACACCATCATTGGGAGATGTTGCCCAAGTCAGAACGTTACTTGGAGAAAAACTCAAAATTCCTGAAAACTTTGAACAAACTGCAATTCCTTACAATCCCAACAATGTGGACAGACATCCCACCCAGCCATCTCTTAAAGTGAATTCACAAACCACCTTTTTATGCTCTAAGCTGGGCATTACTGACCCAACGAGGATGTTAATTGAGGAAGAAGATGGCCTATCTCCTTTAACCATGGAGGATACAGGTGATGAGGTGAGGCTGTCAGACAATTATGCAGACTTTGATGATACTTCAGAGTCCAAGAATCTTGATGTATCTATCACAGATGATTCTGACATGTCATTCCTGGGTAATGAAACATATGCCAGTTTTGACTCCAGTGTCAACAACAGCATGTGTGTCACCCCTGGGAATCCTGAAGAAATATCCCTGGATGATATACCTAGTGATGGAGAGGGAGAACAAGTTGTGTCTGGGTGGGAGAAAGAAATGGAGGAGGGTGTCAGAGCTAAGACCGAGGGGAAGTTGTTACCTCGTGCAGTGCTGCTACCTCCTAAACTGGACATAAATGAATCTTCTGACCCAGGGGAAACAGATCCAGACACAAGTGGAAATGAACTTGACCCACATTCAATGTTTCTTAAAAGAAAGAAGTTGAGTGTGCAGGGATCTTCATCCAGGGATGCATCAGATGAGGCCAGTCTCTCAGGGGATACAGAGAGATCAGACTGTGGTCCTGAGTCAGACAAAGAAGAACCGCCAGTATGGAAGAAAAAATTGAAACGAAGAAATCTTAGTATTTATTCCTCAAATGATGGTGATGATGAGAGTTGAAGGAATGGATTGAATTGCTTGATGACCAGTGGCTGTGGAAGGTCTGTTAGGTTATTTCTGAATTTCATTTCCAGGTGTGTACTGTTGAATGACTGTAACAGTAGTTACAATGTGCACACAGTGGCACTAGAATTGATGCAGTTACGAGCTAAATTGTAAGAAAATCATTTGGACTGAAAATGAGATCCCTGTTACAAACTATGTTTTGTTGCTTCTAAGTTTGGTGGAAGTAGCATATGGATGACGTGCAATGTAGATCATTGTTGTATTGAGTTTGTGATGGGGTGCAAAACTCAGAGTTTACACCACACTAGTTGGTAGGTGATATGTTTAGTTACATTTTAGTTAAGTTTGCACTACCATCACCAACCATCTGTGAAATGTGGAAAAGTGTATTTTTGACACCTTTCAAAAATAACGGTTATTGGTCATTAAGTAGTTTTTTTTTTCAAACTAGGTTAAATTTCTATGCTGAAAGTGTACCTGAAATCTACAATTACAAAAGCATATGTTATGAAAGTTGACCAGTGAACCTCATTGGTCCAACTCCCATCTTCTCAGGACATCTCTTTGATGAGATATAAAATCCTGGGGTTCATGCACTCAAATTTAAATGGTAGATTGCTAAATAGTTTGTGATGTCTTTTTTGTACTATTCAGATAAGTGTCTTTGTTTTCCTTTGCTTTACTTAAATCCACGTCATGAATCCGATCACTGTTTGATATTTGCAGAGTAATTTAATTATACAACCCCTCTCTGTGCATCAGGTTCTGGTAAACATTTGAATTTCAAAAGAAAACAAAAGCAGACAATGTTAGTTGTACAAAAGGCAAGATGGACTTCATCTATTATTGCACAATTAACTATATCAAATTAATAGTGAATAAATTTCAACATTTTACATCTCAGCAACTATAAAAACGTGAGTTGTACCAATGAGATTCATGTTTTAGCCGCTGTAATATGTAGTCATGGAATTTTAGACTTATGGTATACTTTAGTAGTGAATAAGTATGGGGGCACACATTTGACAACTCTTAGAACCCTTTTCAAGGGTTTCAGGATTGAATTGTTCATTTCTTGAAAATAGCAAATGCAAGCTCTGGTAAGGTTTGAAACGCATTCTTTGTGTAAGGTAATATTCAATCCTTGCTAGAGGAATTTTTTAATGGTAAATGGAGCTTTTAGTTGGCATGACATATGCTTCTGTATGTCATGTAATTAATGAAATGAGAATCCATCTTCTCCAGTTTTCATTTAATTTTGGGTTTAAAACCATGCCAAAAGGGAAGGGGTGTGTGTTTTGGGGGGAGAAGGAGGGGGGTGGTGTAACTTGTCACCTTCTGTAGACTTTAGTTGGGTTAATTTGTTTGGCTATGGCTGTTACCTTTCATGTAGAACTAGAAGAATTTATTAATATTTAGAAAAGCTCAGAGGAATTGTTTTTAACATTGCTGTGAATAATAAAGCTTTTGAGAGACATGAAAGGTGCCATCTAATGATTATAGCCAGCTGAGGAATGTTTGTAGTCTTTTATCTCTGAATTGTAATGTGACAAATATTCTTTTAGTCAATTTTCTGCTGTCATAGAGATTTTATCTTGACAGTGTATCACCTTTTTATCATATTCTGTAGAAATATGGAAAATGAAAATTTCGTTTTTATACCAGTATATTTTATCTATTTTGAGTTTTATTTTCACATCTGTAATTGAAGAATCCAACCCATCTTTGCTGTCATGACATTAGCTCTTAAATTAATAAGGCTCCCTTCGCAAATATTTCCTCTCCCCTCAACAACTATCCCCAGACTTTTCTCCTGGACAATTCCCATCTCAGACAGTCCAACCCCAGGCAGTTCCAACCCCAGACAGTTCCCACTGCAGACAGTTCCAGCCCCAGACAGTTCCCACTGCAGACAGTTCCAACCCCAGGCAGTTCCCACCTCAGACAATTTCTAACTACATCTACCCCTTGGACTGTTTACCTCTCCAGAAAATTTAGAATTGTCTAGGGTGGAAATTGTCTGGGTGCTAATTGCCAAAAAGGTGGGAATTGCAGAAGTGAAAGAGGGGGGGGGGGGTTATAGGTCACAATAAGAGATGACTTTGCAGTGGTTTTCAATCTTTTAAGTTGGTGATTTAGGAAGTAATTTTTGCACAAAAAGAGCAACCCATGTTGACAGGCCCTATGAATGTTTGATTACAAAAATGGGTGCTTGTAAATGTTCATTCCCATACTGAGTAAGTGATAACATTTTAAAACTATTATGCTTACAAAAACATAATTTCAAATGTTGAATTTCACATGATACCTCAGTAAGTGTTATGATTCTTTGGAAAGTTCCTCACAGTCCACCAAACATATTTTGTTACCCTCTTCTCCCCCTCCCTTTGGCACATGGTACATTGTATCAAACAATGCACTGACTGGTTATTCTCACTCCTGTTGTCCGTAAACAATTGGATGGTGTTATAATGCAAAGGTCATTGCATAAATATTCTAGCTACTTGATATAACAGAGTTCATAAATGATGTTTGCAAATCATCTGCACTAATTCCAACCACCCAGATTAACTTTATAGATAAACTTCACTGAAGTTTATATGACCAGACCTAGAGAAAAATGACAACATGATCATTAAAATTAGTGATTACATTAATGATAATAAAGTTTAAAAATTCATTGGGTCACTTTCAAGTTTAAACCAACTTAAAAGAAGTCTTTGAAAAAAGACAAAAAATAAATGTGAATTAGAAATCTTCTTGACACAGAGATGATGATCTGCTATACTCAGCATTCAGCTATAAAGTTCCTTGCCACTTTTCTGTATGGCACTTCATCATCCAACAATTGTGATGCATGTATATACACCCTTTCAAGATAAACTAGACATAGTTACTTTGAAGACACCATTTACAACAGTAGGTTTCTTTCCAAATCTCTTCCTATGTTGATTTTTTTACAATTGCTGTGATCAATTCGTATGTATGTACCTTTTATCAACATCACCTTAGTGGATGGTACATATTTGGATTTAATTGATGGAGTATATTTATGAGCTAAAACTCAGAAGAAGAGAACACAATTAAATGCCATGAATGGTCACCTCTGGTTAGGTTACAACTTATTTACTTTGGAAAGTGCTGGTAAGAAATAGTGAATGCAAACCAGGCTTACAAACCAAGACCATGACAATGAGGAGTGTTTTCTTAACTTTTGTGAATAAGTGTATTGGGTGGGGGAAGGGGTGTGTGTCTTTGGGTGGGGTATGGGGCAGGAAAATTTACTGAAGATGGTATTGTAACAAAAATAAGTCATAAGCCTGGGACTGCAGTGACAGCAACTTCAAAATTAGGAACACAATTTATTAGCCAAAGACAAAAACCTTACAAACATCATGTGATGAAGATTTCACATTTTTTCTGAACTGTTGGAAATGTTGCAAAGGCAAATTTGTGGTTAACTCAAAACCAACTTAAAGAGAAGTATTGCATTTGTTTTCAAGGAAATTTTCTTAAATTTTTAAACTAATATTTATAGATACAGAATGATTAGCAATTCAAAGTAAGGAGGTACAGTAACTTTCAATTTAAGGAAGAAATTCAGTTATTTGTTGCACAAGAATAATTTGTTCACCCAAACTATGAAAAATTCAAATAATGCAACACCCGTTTCTCTTGCAGTGTATACTATTTTGAAGAAATAAAGCTATAGCTAATGTTTATTAGTGAGACTGAACATTTTAATAATGATTAAACATATTTTCTTTGTACGCCATGTTGGTGCATTTTAAATGCAATATTTCCCTTTAAATCTTGGTGTCTTGTCACAATGTGGCTGAAGCTCTCAAATTTTAACTTAAATGTATGTGCTTTTTCTTCAAATTAAAATGCATCCCAGTTATCACTTTCTTTTCTAATTTCCTATCTCCTCCACCAGTAACTTAAAATTGTGTAACAATGTTAATGCATATCACAGCTAAACCATAAGTTATGTCTACTTAACAATTTGTCGTGTCATGGTGTGAAACAAACCATTCCTGCACTGGCATCCCTTACTATGTAGAATTAAATTGGGGTGAACTGCATTTTGCCTGTGGGGTATGTCTGGAGATCTAACATAGAAGAGTGTAAAACTGCAGAATGAGCAAGTTAACCCTTGCAACTACTGGTACGTTCATCATTTTACATAGTGATATCAAAGCAAGTATCAATCATTGCAAAATGAAAAATTTGTTAAAGCCAGATGGTTAAATCAAGCCAGTTGGGAAACTTTGATGTACAGTGCATGCTGGGAAGGGAAGTGTATTGTAACAGAGACTGCATATGCAAGAAAGATAATTTGTATAATCGTACACAATTTCTGAGTTTTAAAATTAAGGTTCCCTATAAGTCAATCACAGGTCAAAGGGAATTTCCTTCAGAGAAAAGTTCTCTTTGGATGTTAAATCTCACTAACTTTGACTGAAAAGGTAAATTGTGGAAGCGAAGAAACAGTTGTTACAAGCCTTTGTGTACATCAGAAGATAACCGTGGACTTGATCTGTGGTACTATATGGTACAGCAAAATCCAAATTCTAAACATGTCTATTGATAAATCTACTTAGAAAATATTTCCCTATAAAGCAGTACTTAAAAACCAGCACAAAGAATAAAGCCCATTACGCATGTGTTTGGTATTTTTTCACATTTTTATTGTTTTATTCTGTCCATACAACAATTTTGTTGTGTTAAATTTTCACCGAATTTAAAATGCACACATTTAATAAACAAAGGAATACGTGTGTAATTTCAATAGACATTTTAAACCAAAATTAAAAGGACTTTTCTTAATTATGACTGAATGGAACAGTGCAAAAATATCCACAACTATTGGAAAAGGCTTTAAAAGATCAATAAAATAATATACTGTAGGTGCTGCTCAATTTCTTTTCTTTTTCTATGTTTCAGAGTATCTTTGACTTTTAAGAAATTTGGTATTAATAAATATACAATACAAACAATACAGAGGTTATGAAAGTTACAAACATCATAGGCCCCAAAACCTTACAAACAGAAAATGTCAAACTACCAGTACTCTGCTTTATGCATGCTTCCGAACAGATTTAATGACATATGCCCAAGACACAAACCCACAAACAGCAACTGCTAGATAAACAAAAATGTATAACTATTGCCCTATCACATTTATGTCAAAATATCACACAAATTTTCCAATTTTTAAAACTGACAAAAAAAAAAAAAAAATTGAAAGGCAATTTCTCACCTTTTTTTTTTTTTTTTTTTTTTAAGTTTACATACAGTTCACCAAAAATATATCAATCTTGCCAAAATTTTTCCACACTCCAGTACTTAGTAGAGTGGTTGCCCCATTGCTAGGTTGTTGGTGGTGAACTGGGTACCGGTGTAGTTGTATCTCGTCATTGTGGAGATGTAGTTTTGTTTTGGTGCAGTTGATTGTTTAGAGACAAAAAACATGGTTTATGTGGTATATGTTCTATTCTGTAATTATTATATGAAAGTGTGTATTCTACAACTGAACATATGCGAAATAAATCTGAATCTGAGAAAAACTTTCAAAAACATTTGACACATTGAAATAATCCTCACACAGTTTCAATCAAATCAATATGATACGTTGGTGATGGGAAAGGGGGAGGGGGCGGGATATCTTTCATACCAAGGAACTATTTAAATAGGGCCTTCTGAATCTAAGTGGTTTCCTGACCCTGAGTATTTTTAACTAGATAAATATTAGCAAATCTATTCACATCATTGCCATACCTGGGAGGTGCAACAATATGTATAATTCAGACATTTAAATTCAAGGCACTTATTTTCTGCAAGTCTAATCTTCTAGATCAGGGATACATCTAGACTGACTGGCACCTGTCAGTGTAACTAAAGATTGATGCTACTCACTAAAACTAACATTTATTTATGTTTTTCACAATGTTAATATTGTGCTACATAGACTTAATCACCATGTTACTATACA
>WURT03064140.1:0-13722 GCA_009936505.3 Holothuria glaberrima | reverse complement strand
AAGAGCTAGGGCTTAGGTCATAGGTCGTGGGTCATAGGTATTCCCGCGGTGTTATTGGTTTGCCAGACGATTATTGCAGGCAATAATGGTATACATAGGTAAATAGGAGGTAAGGAGGAGCGAAATAGACTTGAAAAACTAATGATTGACTGGCATATTAGAAACAAACACAACAAATTAAAACTCCACTTTTTGTGTACATTCTTTGAAAAGACAAAACAAAAAATCAACTTGGACAAATGTCAGTAAAAGAATAGGGTGGAGATGTGTTTTATTAAAATGGTCAAAACAAATACTTCTACAGAAAGCTCATCCACACATTCAGCATTTGAATAATTTTTGAACAATGTCTATTAGCTATACATACTTTTGGCATTTTTTTGTGATGCCTGTATAACTTAGAATACAAAAGGTAGAAACACTGTAACAAGTGGGCTGAAAGAGACAGAGGCAAACACATTATAGACAGAAGAGAAACAATGAGGTTTTATTACAGATGTAACATGTCTCTCTGATGGCAGGACATATCCACTCTCAAGCATTCACTGTATCACAACAGTGTATGTTACCCTGTTGTGTACCTATTCTTGTGTACGTGAGCTGTCACAGTCTAGCTTGGCAGTTGAACAAGTGCAGACAACATTTGACAAACCTCTACCATGATTAAGGTACCTTCAAATGGTTTAAAGCCTACTACCAATATATTTCTTGTTTTGTTATTTGACAAACTACAGTCAGAGATTCCATTACAACTGCAGCTTTGAGAGATTTCCAAAACAAATCTTAGCTGTAACAAAGGTATTTCACATTCTTCCACTGAAAAGTAATGTGTAGCTGAACATATCTATTGCATAATGACTGAGCAGAGTTCTAAGACCTGCTGATAACTAACCAAACACTGAAGGAATCTATCAAAACTCTATGCCAGTTGATTCTTGTAGGTGAAATGTTCTTTGTCCCATTCCCATTTACTGTGTGGTAGTAATGTTCTTACATCAGGGAGGGCTTGTTAACTGCAATTCCCAACAATTAGATAAACCATGGAAGTACTACCTCAAAGGTAGTAATTCTATGCATACACCATGGAGTTACTACCTCGGACTCCATGCATACATAGGCCTGCACAAGTCATTTTATAGCAGAAGTTACCCATAAGAAATCACATTAGAAGCTATAGTAGTCCTGCAAACATGTACAGGTATATATGTTATGAACTCCATATCATCATGAGGACTTACTTCAAATCTGTGGGGGGAGGGGGGGGGGATTGCCGCTAGACTAAATGTTCACTACATTAAAAGTTGGTTAGAAGAAGAATTTTCAGATTCCACAGAATTAGCTCCTATGATTTATTACTTGCTTGAAAAAAAAAACAGACCAAAGTTGAGTTTGTGTCCTTGTATTCATGACAACCCTTTGATATGCACTGTATGACTGCTACCAGCTACTATAGAGAGATGCATAGGTGCAGGTAAAGTGAGATGCTGGTATGATCTTGTACCTCTGTCTAATTCTACCATGGCTTGCAAGCAGCAAGGTATATCTCTTTCATACAACAAGTGGGAAATGCATACTGTTGTAAATCTAAACTATTCCTACCACATTAACACTACATGTTGGCATGTTACTAATAGGTCTGTTTTACTCAACAATTATAACCTTAAAGCCCTTACTGTCCTCAAAATATACTTCTTCAAAGTTTGATCATACATGTCTGAGACTACTTACTAGCTATGCAAAACTATTTATGTGGAGTGTAGCAAAGTACAGCTAGTATTACTAATTGTGTTTTTGACAGTACAAATTAACCCTTAATTTAATACTTGCTAGGTACTTTGTCATTTGGTGATGCTTGTGATTGTGGACTTATTACCAAGGATGTGATGGTGACGTTCTCCAGGGAGATACATTTAATGGCAAAACAAACCCCTTGGGTATATCAGCATTAGGACTGTCCCTTGACTGATGATAAAATAAACATAGGATAACATATGAAATATATTGTGAGGGCAACTTTCCACATCAAAGGTTTTCACCTCATGATACAGGTGTAAATAAAGGATATCTTGTAAAATGTCCAATAATGGATGGATTTTGATGGAAATGGAAGCCATTTTCCATGAAATCATTGAAAACTCTTGATCCAGAGAATCGTTAAAGTGGGTAAGGTTTGAGGAATCAGCCACACAGGCCCTAAGATAATCTTTGATCTGAAATGTGGACATCATTTGTAACCCACCAAGTCCAATCTTGCTTGTAAAGTTGTCAGCAACTTTGATGATATCATAAGAATATCTCTAGTAGGAGAAGATGGCTTTAGATTTTAAACTCTATGAACTAAAATGACTAGATGAACTATCACGTAAATGTTTGCTTGTATCCCTGAAGGCCTATCACCTAAAGTAATTATTAATTTGACCAACTTGACCCACTGAATGAAATGGTAGACAGACAGACACACAGACAGACAGACAGACAGATGCCAAAGCATGATTTCAACTCAAACAGCTTAACTAGTATGAACTAGGCAAAAGTTGGGGAATATTTTCTGACAAAGTAAAGGTCACCTAAAATTACTTTTAGTTGTTATTTTTTCCATGGTCACTAGCTTTGATAAATATTTTGTTTCTACTAGTGTCCAGTGTATGTTCAATTCTGTAGATACATACAAAATAAATCTGAATCTGAAAATACACATACTTCATGGCTCATCTAACCTTACTTCATAGTTTGTAGCTTGTAATGTACATTGTACAGGCATACTTCATTGAAAAAGAATCTCTGGTAACACATTTCAGGCTGTTTATCTGATATTTTCTCTCCAAAGTCATCAGCTCTTTTGCCAAACTTCATAGACATATTCAAAATTAATACATTAATATGGACTGAGACACAAAATCATCTTTGACTGTTGATAATATAGATACAATAAACCAAAAAGGAAATGAAAAACCCAAAATCCTATTCCACTTTGCCTTTAGCTATATTCCATATTAACCTCTCCCATATATAAAACAAAATAATACAAACCAAATATAATGCTCTCAATACACCCATGTAACTACCCTACTTTAAAATTAAAAAAACAAATGCATTCACAAGGAACATCTGACAAGCGGATGTAGTATTTGAGGTCAGAATCTTAGAAAAGAATCAGGGCAAGGTGCTGACAAAAAAAGATTGAGGAAGAAGACAAAAATGGATCTTGTACCAAAGAAGTAGGTCTCATATCAATTCCATAAATTAACTTAAAGTGGGAATGACACTGGCAAGGTAAGTTTATCAGTAAGTAATCTTTGATACAGCTTGAAATAAAACGACTGTTTTTCGGACTAAACTACGTCCATATATACCAAAATACGGCCATGTGAAATCCCAAGTACAGGCCAGGTTCAGCCCATCTGAAATCCAAAAGTGAAAAAATGTATGTAAGTGTGTCTCAAGACATGTCATTGGAAGCACGCTTAGTAACACTAATGTAGACCTATTAGGCAGCTCACCTATTGTTCTACACACCGAATCATGTGGATGCTAATGCGCGTTAGCTGGTACATCATTGCAAACACCTGTGCTATGCTATTAGAGTAGTGCGAGTGACCAGATTGTGAATGATGCATCGCTGCGCGATGACTGCTTAGCATTCGCAATAACCATATAAAATGAACAGCCCACCGAGTATGGGCGCCCCTGTTATGGACTGTCCATACATGTGAATAGCTGTTCTTTACACGGCACCAACCGCGTTCTTTGTGCACAAAAACAACTGATGCTCATGTAGGGAAGCTAAAACATGCGCGGGCATGTGCACGCCTATATATTGGCTAATGATATGCCTCGAAACCTCCAGCTCGGTCCACACTTTGTGCTCCGTATGTTGTGCAGGTATTGTGATGTAAGTCTGAAGTTGCTAGGATAACTTTATCTGAGCATTGTATTAGTTCATCTAGATACGCGTCCTTACAAAGCACAGTGTTCGTGCCTCCAATTGCATCATAACAGTCAGGTGACCTGTTGCGGCATTTTTTGAAATTGAATTTTTGTACGTTTCTCTTCAAATTTCATTTATGTCAAATTGCAGAGGTTTAAGGTTTTTACAGTGTGTGAAATGATACTTATACAATACAGTATCCAGTCTTGCAGTACACAAAAGTCAATTTGTCCATGTCATGCCCACTTTAAAGGGAAATGGAGTCCTCCCAAGTTGAATTACTATACCCCTTCATCCTAATTCAGGAATGGTACCTTTCAATCATGTAACAATATTTTTGTTACTTATTTGCTCAATTCATGCTGAAAAACTCTTTGGTTTACCTTTAATATTTGTTTTTTAAAGAGACATAATGAAAAATACCTGTGAGCAAGATAAGCGGAGATCAGCATGATAATAGTAAATTTTTGAATACCTTGGGGTAACTGCTTTTTCCCTTTAATGATCAGTAGCATCTAAACATAATCATTGTTGGTGATAGCTTTGTTGGTGCTATTTACAGTACAACTACTGTATAACAAATGTGCAAAGGAATATAAACCATAGAACATTCAAAACACATCTGAAAATGCAGAAAAAATTTATCAAAAGTGGACAAATTTAACTGTCTTCTTTTTGATTTCTTAACTGTATAAAGTAAAACCAGAGTCTTTCTTTTTAATAGTTGTTTTCACCCATCATTTTCAAAAAAAATCATGAATGATGTATTGCGTAGTTTGCATTTTCTGAGGTGAGATTGATTTCCCATCTTTGCTGGAAAACCCTTTTTTTTATTCTGAGGTAACGGGTGAATTGGGCCATGTAATTAATGCAAAGCCAAGTCAACCCGAAGCAATGTTTGGTACAGTTACTCTGTTTATAAGAGTATAGTACAGGTAGTGCTGAACAATAGGAACGATTAAAGGAACTTGAGTGTCATGTAATGAATTGATTCCTATATATGCCAAATCCACTCACTGTAATTTTAGGATTACTTACATCACTAGTCTGACACTTGACAAAAATATCTCCAAAGATAAAAGAAGCAGATGAAAGTTCTGTAGCATAAATATAAAAAAGTTTCTACGTTTCAAGTTTCCATTTTAACAGTCCTCCTTTAAAGATGACATTTCATTGTTGATACTTAATATATATCAAGGAAAGCTTGTATGACATTAATATCTCCTTATATTCATTGTCCCACTGAAGGATACTTTATTGTTCTTCATATAAATTGTACAACATCCGACACATGTTTACTTCTTATGCGTGTACTGAATATCACCAAATGGGTTGAGTCTCCCAGTGTGTAATACAGTACTTTTAATGTGTTGGTCTCAAAAAATAAAAAAAATTTATACCTGCAAGATAATGCTGAAAAAGGGTTTAATGGCTAGTAAAAGTGACAACTGTGCATAAAATTAATTTATGATAGTTCAGTTCAAATGTTATAAATATTCAAAATTTAACCTTGCAGAAAAGTACAAAACAAGAAGAGCTATACATCTGAGAGTGTTGAAAAAACTAGATAACATTAATTGCTTCATGTCAAATATAAACCACTATATGGACAAAACAATGCAATAATGGTAAGTATTGCGCAGTGAAAAGCTAATTTCAGTCTGAGTACAATATAATGCAGTCACAAATGTTGTCTCTGGCGGTGAGAGCCTCAACACTGTATGAATGAGAAAACATCTTTTTTGTAAAAAAAAAAAAAATCTAAATTTAGTATTAAATAATGAAATGCTGAATTTTTAAGATCTGCAAGGACAAGTTATTATTCAATCTCATGTGTACAGGTACTAAACAGACAAAGACTCTTCATTTTGTAATCATCAATTTTTGCAGTCTCTTTGACTTTGGGGAAATCAAATATTTCTCAACTATAAACTGAAGTAAAATGACAGTTTCAAAATATAACTGAAAAGTTGCAGCTTGGAAGAGAAATTAAGATGATCAAGTCAACAAGATGGAGAGAGTACGGTCAAATGTCAAACAGTAGCATAGCATTAATATTCCTGCCAGTAAAGTCGTCAATATTGTGACAAATGCTTACAGATTTTACAAGAGGTATGTTTGTATTAAACGTCAGAGACAATGTCACTGTAGGTTTTAATATGATCAAAGCTTTGTTGGTCTTGAGCGGCTCACAATGAAACTAGATGGAAAGCGAGAGCAAAAAACAAAACGGAAAACCAGCAGTGTAGCTGAAGTTTTCCCATTACGATATCAGGTGACTGATATATGCAACCATACATTCATCCATTACAAAACAGCTGATAGTTTGCTTTGTAAGAGATACACTAATACATTGGATACTCCTGCTATAGCAAAAGTGCACTGTGTAGTTCCTTTTTACCGTCAAATTTAAAGTTCTTCATATAAATTACAGGATAAGGTCATACAGATGGTCTGGGCCTCATCACATATCAAGACACCTACTCAAATCAAAAAGACCTTTGTCTACAAAATCTAAGTGGAACTTTTACTGTAAAATAACTGCCCATGAAAACAAGTAATATGAAAGTTGTCTGGTGCCCAGTGCACCTTGAACAGATGTACTTTTTAAAATTGATCTGTGGCTCATAACCTTAATCATATAAATGCTTCACAGAATAGGAAAGCCATGAAAATGTCCAACATCTGTCAGACAAAATCCAAGGCTGGCATAAAGTAAGCTACTTGAAGCATCTTGTATGCTACTACATACTGTAGTCCTGTTCTGAGAGGAGACAGCCTCAACTAAATCAGCAGAGCTTTTTACTAAGGGAAAACAACTTCTACGTGCAGCCAGAGGCATTAAAATTATTCACTAAGGTTCACCCCAAAATACAGAACTTAAGATTAAACCTGCAGGAACATGTAGCTAAGCCAAGGAAAGTGTTGCTAAAGAACAGCTGAATTGTCAGTACTTACTACCATCAATAAAATTTATCTTTGATGTCATTACAAAAATTCATACACCTCAGTGAGGAACTAGTTGAGTGAAAAATTAGTTTATCATTTCATAACAGCAGCTAATTTGGCTAGTTGTCCAGTTGTGTTATTTTCGCAACATAGACCAATGTATGTTCTGATACTGACAGTTGGTACTTATTTTTGAGGTCTGAAAATTCTGATACAATTTACACTGCATCTCTTGACGTACTGTCAAATTTGATGTTTGTGTCATGTTGGGGGTGCATAAACATTTGTACAGAAATATGAGTTATAAAGATCACCAGTATTTAAGCTTTGTGTTAAGTTGTTATTCATGCTTTTGTAACTATGCTGATGCATAACAAAGAAGGGAAACCAACTGTTGTAAAATAAGTTGCCTTTGTACATTAGTTTGCAACAATCATTTTTTGCCCATGTGTTTTGATAATGTATGTGATATTGTCTGAACCCACCGATTCTGATAGTAGGTGAGTCCTATCAGATATCAATATGCAAACAGTTTCTATCATTCCTGGTTCTTTCATTTCATTCTTGTAGTTATCTTACAAATTTTAGACAGCATTACCTAATTGCTACTTTGAAAATCAATTAACTCTTCCTATTCACTAAGTTTCAGTACTTTAAAAAATATGATCTAGCTACTTTAAGAAAACTGAAGTATTTTACCACACTGATAAAACCAAGTTGAGCAGTTGTTATGCTTATTTTAATATAATGGCATCAAGTGTTTAGTGGTCAAACTCCTAATTCAGTCTAAGTTGACAAACATTCTGACTTCTCAACAATTTACTATCCTATACTGACAGTACTGAGTCAAGCATCAAAGCTCTTTTCTACTGTAACTGTTTCATTTAGCAATTAACATATCTAAGGTTGTTTCGGTCACCATCTATCAACATTCAAAGCAGTAAGCACGAGTACCTGTCAGTCAGACTATCAAATATCTTCCCCTCACGTTCAAGCAGATTTACCAAGACTACCATAGATGTAAGCAACTGCAAGATTTGCCCCAAATAACACTTCTTGCTCATACAATATGTCATAAGCTTTTGCAAATATTTTGCTTTGAGCCTCAATCCTTCACCATGATGTGTGAAAAGTACTACTAAATGGATCATCACATTTCGCAAAAATTGACAATCTTGCAGGGTTGCCATATTGGCATTTCGAAAGACAAAACTACTGAATTTTTTTTGGCATTTTTTTTATGGTGTTGACATACAGAATTTCAAAACAGGCAGGGTTGCCGTATTGGCATTTTTCATTTGACTACCAATTTTCCTTAAATATGCATTTTTTTTAGAATATGTGTCAGAAACTAGCAAAATGCACAATTTTTGTCCCAAAATTCTCACTAAAAGCATAATTGGGTAGTTCTATTGGTGTTTTTAAGAAAGCAGGGCTATTTTAAAATATACTGATGATTTTTAAGCCATTCAAGTCTTAATAGCAATAAATTTTCATGTGGCATTTTTTGACCATATTGAATGCTAAATTTGCCTCACAGAAAATCTGGGAACCTTACAAACTGGATATTGTCCTATCTGTCCAAAATTGGTTGGTAAAAGATGATGCTGGTCTGACAAAGAGAAGTCAAGTTATAGTATTGTCGATTCAGAAATCTAGTCCAAACACAGTAATAACAAAAGTGTCAGGCAAGGAGAGGAAAGGAAGAAAGCAATTTTTTAAGTGGTAGGACTGAGAGCCTGTATCAGGTGGCTTGGATACAGTGAGTGGATTTACAAAGATCTTCATTTTGGTCATGTCAATCCTCAAGTGAACATGATAGGCAATAAACATGGAACAAAAGGGAGGCAAAGAGCAGTCCTGACATCTATAGAGTCACTGGCTTCTGTCAACCATGCAGATGTATTTTTATGAGTTAACAAAGAATTATGAACCTATGAACCAGACCTCTTGCAGCCTCCAGAAGTTGACAGCTGTTGACTGTGCATTGTGTATAATGAGGGACAAATGTGTGAAATATAAACATGATAGATATCTTCCTGCAATTGAGAATTCATCTACATGTATTTATATATCATATCTTCAGAATGAAACACTTCTCTTAAAAGCTGACAGTTTCAAATTTGGTAGACACAGTGTATATCAGAGTCAAACTTCAATTAGTACTTCAATTAATTTTTTTTGTGTTCTATCGTGGAAGGAAAGTCCAAGGGGCAATGCCCTCAAATCAATTTTCATAGCTACAATTCCAATAACATAACATGACAACTGATCCACGTAAGGTCACTGTAAAAAATGTTACAGACTGTTGTAGGATTAAAGAACTAAAAATAAAGAAATACAAGGGGGAAACAGAAAATGTGCTGTCAATTTTTGGAAACAAATTGACAGCACTTTTTCTGTTTTCTTTGATTTTCTTAGTTTTTGTTCTGTACATCTACATAAATTTTTTAGCGTACCTAACCAAGTGTAAGTCCTGCCCTTGCAAATTCACCTGAGCCACTGACCAAAGCCAATATAGCTGTAGTAGGGCAGATAAATGCATTTTTTGGGTAAAATCGTTCACAAGTGGAAAGAAACACCAAAATTTACGCGCATGTTCCTTAGGCATTTCTCTTTTGAAAAACCCGTTAGCCGCTCCAAATTCAAAATGGCAGCCGACTTTCCAAAATGGCCACCATTTCCGGTTGGTAAATACTATTTTAGACACAATTTTGTGCAGAAAAAATTCCTATTTTTGAGACATCTAATATCAAAATTTGGTCATATTTTTGACAAAATTTCCAGTATTAATTTTTGGAACTGTCTTAGCAGATTTAAGGTTAATCGAGATGGCGGAAAAGCAAAATGGCTGCCAAAATGAATGAAATATTTCCAAAAATTCATGTCTAAAACACATTGTAACTCAGGTGACCAGATTTTGAAAACTAAAATACAGGACACTGGTTGAGTGGAAGGTGGATTGTGTGCACATGTAGCCTGCACAGCAAGCGCGAAGCCCCCAATGGGTGGGGTCCAGGGGCCGCCTTAGGGCCTCTGGTGAGGTGCGGGGGCACAGCCTGGTGTGGGTCCAGTGGGCAAAGCCCCCAGAAGCTCATGGATTTGAGTGCATTCAAAGCACCAGAAACTCATAATTTATGTGGTCCATGTTATAAATCTCAAGGTCCAAAAATGTGTTGATCATGTCACTTACATACTAGTTCTATTTTTCTTTTGATGAGACAGGTTTCATAAATTGCCTGTTTGTTTGGCTTTAACCAGTCCTGCCATGCTCTGCAGCACGCTGTTACATCATACCGCAGCTATAGTGCTTACGCACGTACATTGTTCTAGGCAACATGTTATGTGAAAGCAATTTTGATCGAATACGCTTGCAGGCTACATGCAACTAATATGCCAGCGGCACTATAGTGCAGGACTAGCTTGCAGAATGGACTACAACCCTCAACACTATCTTATGTTAGCCCACAGTTGTAACAAATAAACGTGTGGGTGAGCAGGCTTTAAAAGGCTGCTATTAATGCACTTCCACCATAGATTTCAAGATTGCTTGCAGTCGCTGTATCTGTCCATCCTACCATTACATAGTTGTGTTTTCTTGTTTTAGTATAGTTTGTAAGAAACCCCCTTTTAGCAACATGAAAATACCGGACAAATATACGTCCAGGAGAGGTTCAATACAGGACGCGGGACAAATGAAACAAATACGGTACAATCCCATATTTTATGGGATGTCTGGTCACCCTGATTGTAACTTCCCACAATCCCAATTCATAATGATGTAAATTAACATATTACAATTAAGACTGAGTTTTACAATCCTTGGCACAAGAGTACTTGCCAGCCAATATGGTGGAAAATACCGAAAAAGCGAAAAAGTCCTTTTCTAAAATATTTATTACAGATTATGGCCAGACTTTAGGTTTAAATGTGTTAAAAATATTTTTTTACAAATTATTTTCCTTATTTATATAAAATATTGTAATTATACTACTTGGTAGCCATTTTGCTTCTTCCACCACCTTGGTTGACCTGAATTCTGACGAAAATATTTTGAAAAAAAGTTTTATATGTTTGGCTCAAAATATGGCGAAATGTTAAAGAGCAACCATCACAAATATATTTTTTAAGGATTATTTTCCCTATTATTATAATTTATTGAAATTTTAACATTAGCGGCCATTTTGCTATTTGTGCCATCTTGGTTGACAAAGATCCAAAAAATCCAGAAAAATACCTTTAGAATATTTACAATACAAAATGGGCACAGATTAGGTTTACCTGTGTAAAAAGTATTTTTAATGATTATACTTTTCTTATTATAATAATATATTGACATAATTATTGCATTGGCAGCCATTTTGCTTTTTCTGCCATATTGGTTGACCTGAATCCAAAAAAAAAATTGGTTTAAAAAATCATTTTGGATTATTTATCATGAAATATGGCTAGATATTACGGGCAACTGTGTCAAAAGTATTTTTAATGATTATTTCTCATATTATTTTTATGCATTATGATTGTTATATTGGCAGCCATTTTGTTATCTTGGTTACTTCGGAGTCCAGTATAAAATATCAAAAATAATGCTTTGAATTTTATTTACAATCTGCTATAAAGATATTTAAGGTTTTAATTTGCAATATATTTTTAACATTTATTTTCTAAGTTTTTTGCATTTTTTTTATTCATTTTCTTATTTTGGGGGGAATTTTTACTATACTGTTTTTACTTCTTTGGTGCATTTCTGCCATAAATTGGCTGTCAAGTACTCTTGTGCCAAGGATTGCAAAATTCAGTCTTAATTATAAAACATTAATTTACATATTATGATTGGGGATTATGGAAATTTACAATGTTTTTAGCTAATTTTTGGAAATATTTCATTCAGTTTGGCAGCCATTTTTCTTTCCCGCCATCTTGATTGACCTGAATCCCACCAAAACAGGGTTTCTACTTTTAAATTTGAGTATTCTATAGTCTAAAACCTATTATTTGACACCAGAATTATTAAATCCAGCCTGGGAAGTGAAAACCTGTGACAAACTTTATTATTCTTTGGCCAAAATGATGGCCATCTTGAAAAATGGTGGCCATTTTGAAATTCACATGGCGAATGGTATTTTTCAAGACAGGTACAATCAAATTTTGGTGCTTCTTTCTGGAAGTGAACGATTTTTTCACTTATCTGCCCTACTATACTGGTCATTATCTACATCTTGAAAACCACTTGCTTGTCCAGAGGATACAACTTTTAAAATGATATGACCACCCATTTGATTGTTTATAACTGTACACTGAAGTATCTCAATTTCAAGGAACCCGATGTTCAAGGATAGAATCCAAAAACAGGACAAGCATTAAAAAAATTCCACCTGGCATTGTAGAATAAACGACAACTTGATTGAGGCAAGCTTAGAGTGGCTAGTGAGAGTACCACATAGGTATGTAGGATCCAGACATTGCCAGAAAATTTTTGGTATATGATGTTGTTCAATGGTACAGAAGTAATATGTAAGTCAAAGCTTAAAGACAATAGGCAGTCGCCCCACAATTTGTTTTGAAAAATCAGCAAACTCTTGAAAATCTCCTCTTATTGTATCACAAGCACCTTTGAAGACATTTTGGACATAATTATAACAAACAATAGGTATTAACGCATGGGGAAATTCTTCTTGGATTTCACAATTTGCATACAAAATATTGCCACATGATCAAAATAGGCCATTCAACTAGAGTGACGGGTCATATACTATTTCTGATTGAGTGACTGCATTTTCCCTTTAATAGAATATCAGGTATTCTTAGAGGAGCATGGCAGGTCCTACTTCACTGAGATCTCCTTTAAAGGGCATATGACTGCAGATGTAGTACAGCAAACTTATATTCCTGAAGGTGTGTATTAAACCAAAGGGATGGTTTAAGGGGTTTAAATTACCCTCACATACTGTAACTCCAGTGCTAACACAATAATGTCAAAATTATATTTCAAGTGGTTTTTTCCTGCCCTACACTGGAAGGTGTTCCTGAAACACAGCAGAGGTCACTGAAATGAGCTCTTGGGACCCAACACCCACAGGAATGGCATTGGAGTCCAGCAGTGCCCCTGGCAATGTAAGTTAAGTGTGATGTGAAAACTGTTGGAACACAATCCTGGCTATAAGCCTGTATTCATGCCTCCAATAAGCATGATAATTGACAGGGCAAATAACTTTGTGGTTGGGTGCCTTTATTTACAAGGAACGATTGAGCACTAACACAGAGAAATTAATTGCTTTGTAGCTCATGAAAAATTTGTTCAAACACACTTCCATATTTTCAAATAATACAACATTCATAAACCTAATAATGTGTCATAGTTTGGGGGAAGTAAAGCTATAGTCAGGAAATTTTTTGGTTGACTGAATTGTGAATGGGCTAATGACACAGCTATTTCTTGTCTATGCCAATACTGATGCAAGTAAACAGAGTGTATCTCTTAAATTATACACTGATATTTTTTCAAATCCCATTTTCTTTATAAATGTGGAAAAAATGGCTATACACAATTACCCATCCCCTAATGAAATTTTATTATCCTATTCATCCTATATTACATAAAAGGGACTTAAAGGGAAATATTGCATTTGTGAGGCTTTTTATTTAACATGTCCTCGATCCGATCCCGTTTGATGAAAGAGAGGTAACTGGGAAAAAATTTCTACCGAGTGAGCACTAGTTAACAAGTAATTAACCTTTCTGTGACAACTGACAAATTTGTTCACCCAGACAATTATGCATGCAAAACCACACCTCCGTTACCCCTGATTTGAAATCCACCAATCAAATCCTTTTTATTATGCTAC
>WURT03064129.1:0-13723 GCA_009936505.3 Holothuria glaberrima | reverse complement strand
TGGATTGAAATGGAGTAGGGAAAATCGTGTCAGCATATTTTTCCCAAGACATTGGTGTTTTTTGTCATTATTTTTTTTCAAGCATGGGCCGTGGGCGGTTTCAACCCCCAGAACCACCCCCTTGGCTACGCGCCTGTTTACACCCAAAGTCAATGCGCCAGTATGTCAGGGTGGATATAAATGGAAGTTGATAAATTCGACTCGAGGGAGACAGAGCTCAGACCCTTAGTTTGGTGTTGCCATTCTTGGGCTAAATATACTGAAGTTGGACGTACTCGGCAGATAAGAGTCCTGTGTGAACTTGCTCATAATCGGATTCTAGTCGTACATTATATTTCTAGGACTGACAAAATCGCAATAGACATCATCATGTAGCCTGCAGACAAACATATTTGGCTGGAATAAAAATTTTTTTTCTCGGTCTGTAATTTCATTTGAGGGCAAGTGGGGGCGAGAGTTTCAACTGGGGGCTCCCACATCTGCCCCCGCTGGCTACGCCACTGTCTGTATACTACTGTTGCCTCTAAAACTTGAGCTCAGTGACAAAGTCGAAAACAGAAAAGTGTGTAGGCCTTTAGGTAGGTGGGGGGGGGGGCGGAAGCTTTCGGTAAGGATCGGATTGGCTGCTGTGCCGGTTGTGTGCGTAACATGCTCAAAACCTTTGAATGACGAGTCAAATTGCCGCCTGGAGATTGTGCTTTCTCTCAAGGACCAATGGGGGCAACCACAATTTTATTAATTTTATTAGTTATCTTGCACGTGACAGTTATGTGAACATTACTTTCAATTTTTATAATGATTTCCATAGAATTTCTGAAAATCTTCACTATTCTGTGAGGGGCAAAAAGTTCGGAATCAAAGGACAAGGGCGGAAATTCCCATACCTTATTCACGTCGTGTATGTATAAGTAATCGAGCCTGGTCTTCACATTCAAACATATATATATATATATATGTATATATATATATATATCTATATATATATCACATTTTAAGACTGAAGAGTGTGGGCTACAAATGTAGCCATACGAAACAAGCTTGTATCTTCAAAATGTCATAGCGTTTACTTATTATTTGAATTTATACCCGCTCCCATCGGTTGAGCACTATTTCCAACGTCGTTTCACCGTCATTTAATATATATATATATACATATATATACATATATATATGTACTTGATTCAGCTAAAGTGTACATTCTGCACTGCACCTATACTAAAACAGCTACATTTCCCATTAATATATAATTGCGACTTTCTTTCTTGAATAAAATATCACCATCCCCTCTAACTGAAGTCCTTTACTTTACCTTAGACTTCAAATAACATACCACTCTAGCTCGCTGTCAGTTTGACAAGCTGTCATATTTCGAGTACAGCTCCTATCTTTTTTTAAAGGAATGCATCCGTGCTTTCTTTCAGCCTTATCAATAGCTTGAAGGCACTCAAGCATCTAAATATTTGACTTTTGGCTATAGAAATCGATGCCAATTTGCTTGCTACTATCTCCATCTTATTCCCATGAGAAGGGACAGGGAATCTCGCAAGATGAAGAAAACTCTTAATTATTTCGTCTTCCTTTCCTTCGCAGAAAAACATCGCTTTCTTCTTATTTCTCAGAAAGTGAAACCGATTGATTTTCTCCTAGTAGTAGATAGTGCTTGAGTTAAGCAGTGCCATTCATCAGTAACCTATACACACAAACGGCATTTGCGATCAATCAACATTTTCATTAAAACCGATTACTACGCTCTTTTTTGCTAAGAAAACTTTCGGGGAATTAATATTTCCTATCTCGAATTGGAAGTCGTAAATATTTTCTGATATCTGTACCCCGACAGCCTGACTTAAGGGTTTTCATTTCGCGGAACTACAATTGTAGCTTCTTGTAAAGGGAGAAGGACCAAATTGATTAGTGGCAGGAATAACCAACTTCCCTTTTGCAATATATTAAGTAATTCACTGACCACTGTAAACTTTTAACCTCCATTTGATCTCCCCGGGATTTGTTTATAGATGAAAGGAGTAAATCAGATGAGACGGTGCTATAAATTTACCTTACAAATTAAATGAAAACTTTGCTAGAACGCGATTACTAGGCTTTACATCGTCACCCGGTCACTTGTAATCCGATAAAGACAATACTCAAGCTACATTTCAAAACTGACATTACCTCACCGTGTACATATATACACGCAGGTAAACGCGGAAGAAAACCTAATTACATGGGCATATTTGCTAAATTTCTCAGAAAGAAAATGACTTGGTAGCTTTGAGTAAAGGTTTTATGGTTATGACCGTAGATGTCATACAAGAAGTAGTTGTGTCATCGCCCAGACTATTTTTTATCTATCATGGAAGCAGTATATAGTTTCAAACTTTCAGTTTCAGCTCATCCTCTATATTTATTCGAAGGAGGCAGATAAGCCGTAGGCCTATATACAAAGCATAAGTTGATGAGAATTATTGTATGTGAATACCCAAAAGCATTAAGGAATTAAGGAAAAGGTAAAATAAATCCTGTAAGTTAATGTATAATACTGTATTACTAAAACAACTAATAGAATGTACCAACATATGCACCAGTCCCTTATGATATATAGCATAGCCGTAAGAGGCGGAGATTAGGACTGCAGCTCTCATTAGGACAGAAAATTTACTATTTACGGGCAAAATATGTTTTATTCTAGGGGTGAAAATGCTAAAAATAGTGGTGTTAAGTGTCCAACCTACAATGAAAAGTATAACCCTGTACGCCTATGTATGATAATAACATATTTAAGTTTATCCCCTATTCATTTGCAAACTTCTTCAGGATGTTTTGTTTTTTATTTCTTTGAATGATATTTTTTAATTTGAATTGACAAAGTCCTCTCTTGAACAGGGCTTATGTTCGAGTTATTCATATTCCTCTTGTACAAACGACATTTTAAAAACAATAACAGAGCAATTAAAGTGCAAACCATCTTTCATAAAAACAAAACGATACTTCAGATTTCCCCGGCAACCACTGGTAAGCTTTCTATGAACACATCTCAAATGCCACTGACAAAAAATGCATACCAAACCTGTATCCAATATACCTTTGTAACGGCATTTTGGACAATAGTCTATCAGCCTATGCAGTGATTAAGATACCCTTTGATCAGGATGGTTTAAAGCGTGCACAACATGCAGGCGTGCGTCTAATTGTTGCTCGTATAAGAAGAAGCCAGTATAAGAACTTAAAGCCAGCAAACGCCATCAAAGTTGGTGAGAAATCTGTGACGTCTTTTGGTTCTAAACATAGATATCACTATAGAATTGGAGAGTAAGTTGCAAACAGTTTGACCTCTATATGTTCCAATGTTGCAAACAGTTTGACCTCTATATGTTCCAACACAGGTAACCCTGCTACTCTTACCCTAACCTACTAACCCTAGCCTAACCGTTATCCTATTTTACTGACCTTCATGTAGACTTGTCGGAAAATAGAAATTTTGGATCAAAGAAACTTTGGAACAGAGAGCAGTAAAATTGCCGTTTAAATTCCACTTTTAAAAAGATTTTGGGCAATTGAATACATTTTCCATCCATTTCAGTACATAAGAAGTAGGCTATATAAATTGACACACTAGTCCATAAAGTTAAATTCAAATCATAATAAGACACATCTATTGTAATCATACAGATAGCTGTGAGATGAAGCACCAATCTATTCCATTCTGTGCTCCATTGACATATGTTGTATTTTCATGGACGTATAGCTGCGAAGAGAGTCACTTTTAATAGTTAGGCATTTCTCCCCTCCAACTTCCTTTTTTTCACAATATTATCTAAGACATGTCTCATGCGCGTGTATCCTCAAACACTCTTATTGCGCATGTGCTGTGTCTGCGCAATCATAAAAGCGCTGACGTCACATGAAACTACTATACATGTGTGTCAAAATCATCGTCTTGACTAATTTGTAGCAGGGGCGTTCAAAATAGGTAGAACCAGACTCAAGAATAAAGACGACCAAAGAGTTCAGCAGTTTCACGGAAGGTTTCTAGTGTATTAGCGTGGTTTTTCCTTTTTTATTTTTTCCTTTGAACTACGATTTCGTTTACCTTCGAGCTTCAACCTTCGTGAAATCTATAAAATAACGCAAAAAACTCACATCAAAATACATTCAAGATGAATACACAAATACTATCACGAAAATGCATCTATACACGAAAATGCATTCAAACTATACACTATTCAGACGTATGAAAATGCTTCCATCTAACCTGTAAACAAATTAAATTAATCCAATTCCATTAAACACATTATCTAAGATATACGTACCTCCCTGATTCTCCATGCGCCTAATTATTAGTATCCTCTGAACAGTTTAGATAGCCATAAATTCTGATAAAAATATAGGCTATATTCCCAGTCTAGTGGAGGTCAGGCCAATTACTAACAAGTTAATGTAGAGGTGTGCGCAAGGTAACGCCCTAGCTATTCCATTTTATTTATGACGCCTTACTTTATCGTAGTACCTGCATTCATTAGCGAAGTGGAACAATACAAGTTTTGTGTGTGATGCTCGAGGGCTAAGTAGAATACTTTTATTTGGTTGCATCGGAATTCATGAGGTACGATTGTTACAAATATTAGACAAAACGGTCTTTCATATGAGTAATTACTTTTTTCTTTTATGTAAACGAGTGAAATTTACTGTTGGACAAGTGACTGCAGTGATCGATTTTTCATCGTGTGAAATAAATTAAAATTCCACTCTGCTCGTGATGGTAACTAAACTCCAGATGAGTCCAAATTACTTTAACGAGTACAACGCAGAGTGATGTTGTTTGAAATTAGTTGCTTATTGTATGCGTTGTAACCCAGGAGAAAATTCCTGTTGAAACTCCAACAGGTCTGAACTGGCATTGACAGGGATGAACAGGCAATTCCCCAATTACTTGTTGGAGTGAATGATATTAACAGGTGTCAACAGGTACCCATTAAAACCTGTTAATACTTGTAGCCAATTACCCTTTGTACATGTTCAAACCTGTTCAAACTTGTTCAGACTTATTCAACAGGTTTCAACAGGAATTTTTCTCTGGGAATAGTCTATCCATTATAGAAAGGGCAGGTATTATCATGACTAGCCAAATGCAATAGTCAAAAAGGCAGAAATATTCTCCATTGAATACGCCGACCGCCAAAATATTGAGAATTTTAAATCGATTAAGAATAATGCACATTAAGGAAAACACCTCTCATTTCTCATCAATTCTCAAATTACACTATATCTTAACATCATATCACTCGTACCTATTCCACGAGAAAGAGAACGATAATAGAAATAACTTTGCTTAAATAGTAGAAACCTAATGTATTATTCTGTTATTAGTTCGATAATTGGTTTAAATCGGCATTTGTCAATGACCTACATTAACCCTCACTATCACAATTTACCTCGTCGTGCTTATTTAGCTTTTTACTCATATACTTACCGGAAATAGCAGGTTATTTGCTTCCTCTGCTCTCAAATGCCTGATTTTATAAGATATTCAAGAACTTATTTTATTAAGCTTGACCTTACATAAGTCCATTTAGCATAAGTGCTCTTGTTACTTCAAACGGCATTTTCTTTGGCCCACAAGAAAAAGTAAAGAAAGTAAAATTAAGAATAAAGTAAAAATAAAGTAATTCCCACAAGTGTTACAAGAGTCGTGCCTCTCCTCAAAGAAAATATTCACATTGGGGAGCAAACCTCTATTATTTCACTTAAAGATGATAAACCAAATATGCTTATTTGCACTCGAGAATCCACTGTGTAGGAAGGACAAAGTGTGTTCTGAGATTGGGTTTTGAAAAACAAAGCTACATGTAAGAATTTATTAAAGCAAAGATACGTTGGACGGAGACTGCTACGTTATTTTAGGTCTACGTGTGTACATTTACTTTAATATGGTATATCATAGACGCAAGCGCCAGTCAGTACAACACAGTAAAAGATGGATTGGGCAATTACAAAATTATTTACATGCAGGAATAGGTATATGAGACATACGGGGTGTACTAGAGGGTTTTGGGAGGGGAGGGTTTGAGGTAGCAATTGCGCCAATAACTGTTGATTTCAGAAAAGTGTCTTTTTGCTACAAGGAAAAATGAATAACGTGATTTTTTTGCCAACATAGGAAACACCTTTCACCCCCTTGAAAACTTTCTTCTCATAGGACATTTGGCATTAAAGAATAAAATGTAAACATATATGATACAAAAATTTAGTAAATCTTTGAAAAGATAAATGAAAGAAAAACACACACATCAACATCCTTCTCAATCGTACAATCCACTAATCCTGAAATCCCAAAACCAGTGATCTGGTTTGGTTTTGATAAAATGTTCTTTTCGTCGAAGGATAAATCTTTCGGTGAATTTCAGTCAGGTAAGTACTTAAAATAACTATAGATGGGTGTGAATGGTCTGCCATGGATACTCGACCCTCATACGTGAAGGAACAACATACTTGTATATCAGGCGCGTAGACACGATTGTGTCATGGAAAGGGTTGTTTTGGAGTGTGACATGTGAGGAGGGATATAAGGGGAGGGGTTCCCCTCCCCCATTGAGAAAACGGCTTTTTTAGGTCTCCAGATGCGAAGTGGTGCAGTGTTTGTGCCTCAAACGTAGTGAAGTTTATCGTGTCAGCATATTTTTCCCAAGACTCTGACGATTTTCATTTTTTTAAGCGTGGATCATGGGGGGGGGGGGCTCAACCCCCCGAACCCTCCCCTTGGCTACGTGCCTTTTGTATACTAGTAATGCGCTTGGAGCTTATTATCTCAAAGATGTTTGAATACAATGAGTGGGCTTCTCTGAGATAATTCTAAAATTTAAACGAGTCATGTGCTTGCATGAAGGGATTACGTGAGATCGTGCTGCAATATTAACCCCATTGTGCTGTTGGTTGGATACAAACAAAGATATTATAAGCATGGATACCAAACTCCTTTACCTAAACTGTTACGGAAATTGACTCCTCATGGAGACGCAAATATCAGGGCGGAAGTGTGGATTTGACATACGCCCTTTTCTATTCGGTGATGTGCATAAAGTGATAGGCACGCATTACAGAGAAAAAGTAATTGGGTGCGTTTTTGTCAACTGTTAGTGTTAGTTTTCGAATAACAGGTATATTGTGATGTCAGCCAAATGACGCATTCGCCATGATAATCGTCTAACAGAACTAATCGGGGGTCACACTACAGCGATTTCGGATCAGACTACGGGCCGATTTTTTTGAGTTTTAGGTAGAACCTTCTCCATCTCTGGTCGGAGTGAACCAAAAATTTTCCACTCACTCAGTATAAATATATAATTTGTATCACATGACTATGAAAAAGAAATATATACTAATTATTTCGTAATTTCACATCGACGGAGAGCTTTTATCGGACACGCGTAGACCGATAAAAGCTGTCCGTCGAAGTGACGTCACGAAATAATTAGGATACATTTCATTTACATAGCCCTCTGATACAAATCATATATTTACACAGAGTGGCAAATTTTTGGTTTCCTCCGACCAGAAATTGAACGTGCATATTGAATTGCGTCATTTGAAGATACCATAGAAACTGACCAATGAATTTCCATGAACTAACAAACCCAGTCATTGTGCGTTCATGTTCAAGTGTACACATGTTGAATGCCGCCATGAAGAAATAACTTATTCTTATTTACGAGGAATTTATTGAGGAGTGGTACTTCTTAAATTAATAATTTTCCGAAACAGCAAATATTAATACTTTTGTAAGACATTCCTTTGCTTGTTTCTTTTCAAACGACTGAATGGTGATCAGCACTTCCGCCCCGTGTTGGCCTCCATGAGGAGTCACCGCGCCATTTTAAGTTTGGTATCTATGCTTATAATATCTTTGGATACAAAGAGTGGAGCTTCTCTGAGATAATCAGCAGCTAGCTATAGACAAAACTTACGACGTTTTCTACAGACTCTAAGGGAGCATGGAAAATAACAATGTGAAGAGGGTTGTTGAACTTGATAATAAATCATTCAGGGTGACTTTGTGCTTGGATAGCGGTTCGCTATTTCTAGTACGGCAGACACAGCAAACTCGGGACGGAAATGGGTTTATTAATTAAAGTTGCACGCTCTCCATAATAGCCATAGAAAGAGAGTAAAAATGTGAATCAAAGGACATGTATCCATGTGATCAAGTTACCCATTTTCACTTAACGACAGTAAAACGTTGATATACACCTGAGATCTGGAAAAACGTGGGTTTCCTGAATTGGATTTAATTTGCTTAACAAAACAAACGCAGTCGTATACATTTGGTCATTTGTAATGTGGAACCTAACACCTGCTATTGCATATGGCAAATCGAGTCACTCTGTAATGAAGTTTTAATGCATGTAGATAGATATTTAGGACATGCCAGAAAAATTGCAGTTGAGTACTGTTTAATGCTAAAAGTTAACCACTTGAAAAAGTAATATTATGTTTAAAGCCAGTATATAGTTGGAAATGGAACATTTATGACACTACGGAAGAGAAATTTTTAAAGGCTTTCAAGTCTCCGAAAAATTTGTACTGAGGGAAGTATCCAATAACAAGTCCAAATAATTTAATGAGGAATGAAATGAGCTTGGTATATAAGAAGCCTCAACGTGCGTTGTCTATGTAATAAAACTGTTCCCAGTTTGAGAGAATTGCTTTTCTGTACAATCTTATAAAGAAAGAATGATGTGAATCTAATGAGAACCTATGAACGATGTGTATGTTCACCATCCTGCCAACAGAGATAGGGGTGAGAATACTTACGAACATTAATTTATAATAAATGTATGTTGAAAGGGCGAAGTTTTTTCTTGTTTTTCTTGGTTAATTTGTGGGCCTCACCTGCAGATCATTTCCATTCAGAATGACACTTTTGATATGAGAACAATCGATAAATTATATTTGCTAATAATGAAGCTTGGTTTTTCATATATGTAAAACTGAAAATATCTTTATTTGCGAGCCTCATTGCTTATGCTGCTAAAATCGTTGCATTTTGGTATATATATATATATAGATATACATATATACATATATATAGAGCACACCGTCATATATATATATAGATATATATATATATTTGTCTACTTCCCCACTTAGGGCGACAGAAGTTGTTGAAAAGTCGACCATAGGGCGAAAAAAATAGGGCGAAAAACGGATTCCCCTTATCGTTTTCACACACTTTTTATATAGGAATACGTAAACGTGCGGTAACGTCCTTTTACAGACACGATCTAAATGCTATTACTTCAAAGTCGACGAATTTACGGACACGTATCTGTTAACACGCACGGATGGCAGACCATTGAAATAACGTTGATTATATGTATTTTATTATTTTTTTTTTCGCCTTAAGGTAGGAAGATATACATCGTCTGCTTTTAGTGCAATTTTATCTCCTTTGTGTTTATAATATTGACATATAAAACCCCCGTATTAGGGATGTCACAGTTTTAGTTACTTTACCTTCCTATCAATACGAGATTAGTGTAAGATGATGTCTGGTATTGGCGTCACGGTCAAAAAGGTATGCATTATATGGTGTACGTACATATCAATCCGTAGGAATACCCAGTCGAGCACGTGAAGGCATATCCTTTATGTGGCCTATGAGTTGCTTCCTTTCAGTGACGTCACGTGAAGAGCTCTACACGCATGCACCAGCTGATCAGTCGAACGAAGTAAAACCCGAGGCTGTCTATAAAATTTACTGAGATTGACGTGCAAACAGAGCGTGCGATTGAAGCTACCATGAATATATAGGCTAGACCCATTACCCTTACCTCACGTTTCAAATGACAACACAAAACGTCTTTTTGGGAAAAGAAGTGAGGCGCAGAAACAGATTGGTACATAAAGTAATCAATCACTCAAATGAATTCAAAGAGTCTTGTCATCAGTAAAAGAACAAAATACAGTGTATTGCGCTTCTAAGGGGTGTGTAGTATGTGCACTAAATGTATGCTAAGCACCTTTATATGTGCTTCCAACATAGCCTAGTAAGAAAATCTGAAGTTATGTAAAATGGGTCTATACGCCTATCTAAATGCAACATGGCAATTGGGGCCACAGAAATCCTAAGTTTTAGCTATGTGATGTAAGCAAATATGTTGAAACAGCCTCAAACAGGTTTATAGTTTGAAGTGAACAAGACTCATTTATAAATGAGTCTTTATCCCACTTCAAACAAGACTCATTTATAAATGAGTCTTGTTCACTTCAAACTATCTTTCACAACTTATCATTCAGATATCGAACTTCTCATTTGTAAATACTTGAGCACATACTTTACTGTTAAAACTGCGTGCAATTTAAGAGCAGCTCTGTAACATCACAAGACTTGTCCGTAATATTACTAGCAGAATGCGCAACTTTTGCCATTAGAGCATAATGTATTACATCCCGTTGAAACATTCCAGATGCTAGTGATGCCATAGTTATTGCAGATATATATCTCAGATGGACGGATATTTAAGCTTCTTGTTTAATGTTCTTGCAGTCACTTAAATGTAAAACTTGTGTTGGTTTAATTCACAGAAAAGGTGCAAGAACTATTTAAAGCCGACGTAATACAATGCAAATCTCACGAAGATGAATTTAAATTTTTCCCACATGAGACTTGAATTACACAGAAAGGAAAAGAAATATTAGTTTAGAGTAAAAATGAAACGAAAACATGCTTTAATTTATGAAGAGAAAGCCAGGGATAGATAGAGGGAATGAAATGTAAGGAAAAGCTGCGAGGGGAAGGAAAAAGTTGATCGAGTTTTCTGAGGCGAAGACATTTGAAAACCTAAAATTTCCTTAGTGAAGGGTTTTATGGAAAAAAAAAACGACAAAGTTGTCACGCCAATGGGTTTGGGTAATATTTTTATTATTCTCACCGAGTTGTAATTTGCTCACAGCAAACAGTACAATACTGCATCGATCATAGGAATGGACTGAGACAAGAATCTATACTGCGCGAAGTTAACAACTTCATGGATATCGTACTACTAGTGCTGTTCAGATGTTACTAAGTCGATGTTACCGGTATCTGATATTGATCTTGTTCATATGGGAAGATAACTGTATGGTTAGTGGCGCCAGCACGACAAGAGGGAGTGGGGGCATGAATTGGTACGCCCCCCAATCGATTGCCAAACATTTTCCCGAAAATTTTAAAATGAACCAAAGACGTATAAGCTGTATATTTCTGTTGGAGGTAGGGGTGAGGTGAGTTTCTGACAGACTGGTGAATCTGTTTTAACCATTTTTTATCACATAACGTTCCTAAACTATCAAAATTCTCGCAAATCTTTCTCAAAGTACCAAAATATCAGAGCGCGCAGCCTCAATTCATGGCTGTGTTTACTATCAATACATTCTCCAAACATATTCGTATTACTCAATGGTAAGATTTCTACAGTTACGACGATTTGCTGTGCATAGGAGTCATTATGGATGGGCAAGAATTGCAAGAATGCAAATTAGTTGTACTTAGGGGGGGGGGGGAGGGCGGGAAGACATATTTTATAAAAATTGAAAGCTTATACGAATTACACTAGAGAACACTCGCCCTTTAATTGGCTTATGTATTTTGATAAGAATTTAAAGTGTCTCAGTGCAAAGTCTGCACGCATCTTTTGTTATGAAAATGAATTTCAATGCACAATTTTCGGGCGCATTCTACACGGTACCCACTCCATATCTTATAAACATTGGGGCAATAATACATTATTGCGACCAGGTCACATTTATGCAAGAGTACGCCTCCGACCTCTGCAGGGACCCAGCGTCAATAGAGAATCTTAGAGCAATCTAATATGAGTAGCATGTATTCGTCGTTACACATTTTTTTTAAAAGAGTGCCATGACACAGCCAAAACACCTCTAAATAAACATCATTTCTAAGCATGATTCCAAGCATAATTGAAAATTTTCCAAAGATGCCACCATTTGGTATCTAAGCCACCTTACCTAAACTGGATTTTTTGAGGGGAAGAGTTGTCAATCCTCCACTCAGTAGACAACACACCTTTGCTTTACAGTCAACCATAAAAGAGTTCACTAAATTGTAAAAAAAAAAATCAATACATGATCAGTTCGAAAATTTGTCAAAGATAATACCATTTTGCGTCTTAGCCACCTCATATGAACAATGAACACCCCTGCCCTTAAACTCTCCCCAGGACATCACCTGCACAAGGTGACAAAGGAAGGATTTGATCCGGGTACAAATATCACCCACGTAAATATACACAGATTACACCATATTTCTGGGTTTCTTTGGGGTGAGCTTAAGGCATTAACTTTTGTGGTGCCCCCCAATCACCAACCTCTGGCGGCGCCACTTTTTATGGTACAACGATGATATAATCAATAATACTTAATATCAATATACTGTCTCAATGAGATAAGACATGGTGTCACGCTTTCAACTATATCTCTGTTGCTCGTTTTACTTTTACTTTTCTTAATTTTTATGAACTTTTCTTATTTTGAACCTAAGAGGTGGCTTGGTAGTAAGGTATTTGCAATCGAAACTAGCGTGACGCTTGAAAATACCATGTAACCTTAAAACGAGTGTTTCAACCATTTAGTGTGGGGTTATTGCAGGAAGAGTGGTTAAACAAACTAAAAATACGTTAAAATTTTGTGAAATATTCCACAAGTTTTGCTACTGGTAATTGTAAGATCAAACTGCCAAATAGCGTATAGCGTGACACAGAAGAAAGGATCCAAATGAAAACGAACATAGACAAGAAATCGAATTTTCCTTAGAAAAGATGGCCGACTAAGGAAAATTCTGTCATGTAAGGCCTATAAACTTTTGACAAAAGGCTTCAAAAACTGTTTAAGACCAATAGCTGAATTTATCGCACCCTTAGAATGTAAATTATCTCAGGTTGACAACAATTCGCCCTAAAGATTTTATCTGCGAACTTTATTTCCCACTACACAGTTCCCCAACTACTATGCCTGATTACTGTCTTCAATAAACTTAAAATATATTTAATCTTTGCCATTAATTCAATTCTACACAGGAAAGGGCGCCTAGAGGTCAAGGTGATTTTACAGCGTAATCTATAGCAAGGTCATCTTTTCAGGCACAGATGATAGTTTAGATAAGGTAAAACCCAAACGAACTAGGGTTTAACTTTCAAGGAAAAAGCGATAAATGTTACTGAGAAAACGTGACCGGATTAATTTCATTTCTAAGGAAACAAAAGTAGACAGAAGAGGTGCAAAGAAAAAGATGATTTCCTCGTTTAAATTATAGGTCATAAATGTTGTATATGGCTTTAATCGTCATAAAAGGAAAGATGGAGCATTTTGAAAATAGGTGGATTATAATTCAGTGACTTAGAAATTATTAAGGAGGGTTTTGAGAAGGTTATAAAGTTTTTCAGACCGGAAAGGTGTAAGTCTAAGCGAGAAATTGCATATGAATGTGCGAGTCATACCAAAGACTTTAAAAATGGAACCTTCTGCTGTTGTACGTGATGCTCCGCATAAGCAATGGAGAAAGGGAAAGCAAGCCAGTGAGCCACAACTGGGAAAAAGGCCGTGGCCGGCTCAACTTGAACCAATTGGTTGGAAACTGGGCCGTTAAACCTCAGCTAACTAACCAACCAACCAACCAACCAACCAACCAACCAACCAACCAACCAACCAACCAACCAACCAACCAACCAAC
>WURT03064118.1:0-13724 GCA_009936505.3 Holothuria glaberrima | reverse complement strand
TTTTCAGGGAGACAGACATATCCTCACCCTACAGTATAACATAAGCTCTCCCCACACTTTGTGGGTTGAGCTAATAACTAGACTCATTTCATACTTATCACTTACTGTAAATTAAGAGGAAATGCTTCCATTGTCTCAAGAAGTAAATTAAGTAATACAGTTATGTCTACATAAGCTATGAACATATTTAAACCAAAAAAATACATTTTTTTTGTCTCAAATCAATCAATGTATAGACCTAATTATCAGATTAATCCGATGAAAGAAGTGAAGAGTTTTACGGCTCAGTTTCTAACCAAATGGTCAGGCCAGCCACAGCCTTTTTTCCAGTTGTGGCTCACTGGCTTGTTTTCCCTACTCCATTCCCATGTTTGGTGGGGTGAGCCATTCAACTGATAAATTTATGCATACTGGATAAAAGGCAACAGACTTGCAATCCTGACAAAGAACAGATGCTTTACAATCTACACATAAAGTGTAAGTCTACAAATGCAAAATCAAAGTCAATACTGTTGATACTGAAACACTTAAAGTACCATACACTGCAACTCTACATTCTAGTGTGTGGATGTGCTCTAGTCCATACATGTACAGATGCCCTCTCTTGTAAAACTATACATAAATCCGATGATGAAAAATAACCAGAAATGTAGCCTTTTCCAGTTTTCAAAATGGGAGAAATTTAGTGTACAAACAATAGCCCTATTTTTTCTGTGGCAGAATTTAAACTGGATATCAATTTCATGTTGGACTTCACTTTCATCACTGACCTTCATACAAGAGTACATGCTAGGGATTACCCAATGCAGAAGTTAGCTACAAGCAGCAGGAAATAAAGGTGTAGGCTTTTGTCAGTGCACTAATATTTCTGATCAACAGTTTGATATGATAACCTTTGTAAAATTTGAAAATCCTCGTGAGGAAATAAACATATTCCGTATGCTAATAAGTCTTAATAACATGTTTTCTGAGGGTCATTCATAAACATCTGCAAATATCTGTCTCTGTTCCTATATCTGATGCTGATCACAGGCTGATTACAAAACCTAAGACTGACTCAATGTCCGAGTCTCTTGCTAACTCACCGTAGACTGTCTCATTTGGTATTCTCAGTCTCATTTTAATGCCGTTATCAGAGCACCATACAGTATTGTTCCTTGAAGGATATAATGGTAGACAGTGTGCTGGCAAATTTCTTACACCCACTGCTATGATGGCAGTCTGTTGTTCACAAATTTCATCGGCATTGGGGACTCCCCACCAATAGGGACAAAGCATTGTGACAATTGTTATATGCAAAGGCAGATGCCATGGGAGGTAATGGTGCCTTTGTAAACACAAAAGGAATCAAATGATATTGCAATATTGTTTCAGTTTTTAAGAAAATTTTATACAGTATCGATAACGAAAATTGCATACCGCAACAACCCTATAGATATGGAAAAGGCTATTGTGTGTTTTTCATTTTCTTTCCTTTTTTCTTTCTTTTAAGGAATATATGCCCTTAAGTGACCAGTTCATGTACAGGAAATACCACTATTAGAGATACCTGATGCAGACTCTTATTTGACTATTTGAACATACTAGGCTCAGCTTGGGATGATGTACAAACTGAGATGAAAAATGTCACAGATCACCTAATTATCTTACAAGATACAAGTTTCTGGTAAAGAGACTATTTTCCTGGATAAAAATTGAACCTTTTGCTCACCCCTTGAAAGCGAATACCATAATTCACTTCAGCTGAAACAGACTTCCGTTCTCTCTCCATTCTAATTGGACGATCATCCTGACCCCTGCAGTGCTGGTAGAGGAGTTGTCCTGTTTTGGGTCCAAAGTCTTTCTGTAAGGTACTGAGAGGTACAGCCTGAAGCTCTGCACACGTAAAAATCCCGCTTTCCTTCAACTTTTTATCCATAGACCATCCTACACCTGAAAAGGTAGTGTATTTTTATATTGAATGAGTTACATTTTAACATTCCTTCCTCAAAAGCTGTCAAATATTATTTGATGATTGGTTGCTCAACAAGCTATCAAACAGGTGGCATATCCAGGAATTTTCAATAGATGGTGCGCAAGGTCTGATTGATCACTGCCCTGGGGGAGGGGTCTAAGGTCTAAGGGAAGGGGTATCCCCTCCCCTTTTAACTTCTGGAAGAGGGCTGAGAGGCAAAATGGTGCTATATTTGACACATTTTGAAGCATTTTCTTTTTTTGCCTTAACGTTTTTTTTCATGAAAGATGGCCAATATGGGTGGGGGTGCAAGCCTATTGCCACCCCCCCCCATTCTTGGATCCACCACTATATCAAAGGGAAATATTCAGTTTGTGGTATTGAAAATTTTCATACCTTGAAATCCATTATTGATAGATGGTCACGAGGTTGGTCATGTTAATTCTTAGTGTCCACTAGGTATGTAGCTCTCCTTCAGGAGCAACATATTGTTTTATGCCCTTTGGCTCTTTGCCAGAGGGTTGAGAGGACTTTGGAAACAGCTTGATAGATAGATGTAAAATAATGGAAAATTCCAAATAATGGGGGTGGGTTCAATCTTTATTTTACAAGAAATATGGTTCTCACAGAAAGAAAATCACTGCTGTGCAGCTCATGAACAATTTCTTCACCTTACTTCACCTTAAGTTTCAATTTCCAAATGATACAACATTCATAGCTTCAGTGCTCTGGGGAAAGAAGCTAATGTCAGAGTTTACTGGTGGACCTTTATGGTTTAATAATGACAAAAGCTTGGACAAAAATACCAATTTCTCTTTAATCATCAAGAATTTCCTCTCTTACAATTTTCCTTTTTTGGATTTTTCTTTCTTTATTTTTTAGAAGGGGTGGGAAAAGGGGGGGGGGGGGGGAGAGAAAGGGGATTTGACAGTATTTCTTGCCTAAGATGGGTTGTCCTACTATGCAACTTGTTAATTACAAGAAGAGGCACCATATCAAAACCTCAGGCTACAGTTGCATCAGCTAAGCTGCAGCGGCATCAGCCATCCTTTGTTGCTATAGTAATAAAGTATGGCTGCAGCTTGGCTGACGAAGCTGCAGCTTTGCTATTTTGACTTTGTGTCTTAGCTATAGATAGAGCATACTACATTAGTGCTACAGCAAAGTGAGATCAGTGTAACAGCAGACAGGATAAAGGCAGTGACATTTAGAGCACTTAAGAGTAGCAACCAGAAAGTTTCCATCCTAGATAAAAGAGAGGTGGGCTCATCATTTCGGAGAAACTTTTAGGTTTCCTCTTGGAACTGGCCTTTCAATGGTCAAGAAGACCAATTTAATCTAAAATGCTGAGTTGGTCACAAGTCAACCATCTGATGAGAAGGGAAAACTTGAGAGCTGCAGGCTTCCTCCACATTCTTGAGTATTCCACTTACACTGTGTAAAATGACTACCCTTCACATCTACTTACGATCATTGTTATTATAATACGATTTGACTGTCATCATACTGTAAGTTTTAATCAGAGGCAACAGTTTTTCATTTCATATTAGGTAGAGCTGGTTTCATGAATCTGGTTTTTTTTTTTTTCTCCACATTTCTAAAATTCACAACCGTTTTTTTCGTTGTATGCAACAATTTGCCATTTTCATAATGTGCTTTCATATCTGTTTTCACTTTTACATCAAGCACAAAACCTGTGTGCACAAGGTACAGTACGACACTGCTATGAATTGCATATATGATAGACACCAACAGCTAAAAAAAACATTCAGGAGTTTTGTTATACTGTTCATTTGATTATGTCACACACTGAGTAAAAACAAGTTTATTTTGATTGCGGTGGATTTTTCTGATAAACAGTTCCATGCATGCTGAATTTCCAATTTCCATGATATGTATTTTATGTTTCTTTTATGTTGTGAAGAATTCCTGCCTTCAAATATCCTATCCCAGCTTACCTGGTAAATCTCTGACTGATTTGTCTTTCATGAACTCTTCAACTTTCTCTTCCTCTAAAAAGTACATCCCATTTGGTTTGGCAACCTTGGTGCTCAGTCTTGCCAAAAGAATATTGGAAGCTGATGAATAAAGACAACAGAGAGAATGACATACTTTTTGAAGCATTTCTCCCAAGAGGTAAACACACTTAAGCCAATTTTCATGTCAGACAAAGATGCTCTGAATATTGGAAGCCACATATCAACAACTTTCCATTTTGCAATATTCCCTATAACATGGATAAATGTAAGATTTCTATTACCCCTCCCCTCAACAGGACTAAAGCACAACTTATTGCATGTTTAAAGGGCTGCCAGTTGCATCCAGGGTTGGAAGGAGGATGAGGGGGGAGGTGGATGGGAAGGGGATGATATGAGCTGAAGGAGGATGGAAAGAAATTAATAAAGGGAGGACTGTTGATCTTTAAAGTACAACTGTAACGTACCTAATCCAGTAGATGCATGGCACCCAGTCTTGGCATAGACCTCCTCTCGTAGCACCCCAGCAAACTCCAAGGGTGAAATACCTGTGTCTTCCAGGACTTTGGAGACATCCACCAACATCTCATCACAGCTGACTGCTTCGATGTCATGGGTGTAGCTAACCAAGACAGAAAGTGATAGAAAATTATTCCTCCTGACATTTGAAATTGAATTCACGTTTAGCATCTGAGAGATTTGGGTACTGGCAAACATACAGGATAAAAAAGTTCAGAGTCAGATTTTAACCTGTCATTATTAAACACAACAGTATAAAGTGATTACATATGTTGGGAAAATCTGGCAAAAATACTTTAACAATCTTAAAGCAACAAAATTTGAGGGTACACACACTTACAATTTTTTTTAATACAGAAAGTGATATGCTGATGAGCTTACCTCGCAACTGTTTCATAAAGATGCCTGGATACCCTTTGGTAGCCCTCAAAATCATACGGAATCGTCTGTAATTCTGGGCAAAGTTCTCTGGCTCTTCCCATGAACATCCCATTCTTGACACCAGCTTGGCGGGCCTCATAACTGCAAGATGCTATATCTGCCATTGAACCAAAACTACCATAGTTCCCGGAAGACTTTGCTTGCTTTGCCTGATGATCTGATGGTTCTTTTGTAGGCTGTCCAGGTTCTTCATTTTTTGAGTTAATACCAACTAAAGTTTTGCCACCTTCATCTTTTTCAACCATGTCTTTGCTCATCTCATCATGTTTAGAGAACCCTTCCCATGTTCCCCTCTTTTTTTCATAATACGCTCTTTCATACTCTCGACTTTCTTTATTGACCTCTGGCATTGATTGCCCCTTAGAGTGGGTCACTGCCACAGGCTTCCCACGAAGTTCCGGATACTTCAAAAGGCTCACAGACACAAAAAAACAGTCCATATCAATATGCATGATAATTCGACATGGTCTTTTCATACTGGACTTCACATTTCCTGAGGAAAACTCTATTGCATTACACCCAATCAACAAACCCCCCACTTCACTGCCAGACAAAGTACTGCTTGATATTTCTTTAGAACTAACCATATCTTTCAATTTTTGCCTCCCTGGAAAAGATCTATCTCCAGTTCTTTGCAATTCATTCACGAATGCTTTATATTCTGCTCCCCAGGTAGAGATATGATGCAAGCGTGAATGGGTGTAAAATTCTGAGAGGAAATTGGATGCACCTGACTTTGGGAAAACTTTGCTACTTTGAGGTGGTGGAGGTACAGTAGGGCTTTCAATAACCTTCTCTTCCTTCTGTTCGTTGTGTAAATTTGAATCTGTGTGCTCCAGGACACTGGTGCAAGTATTATGCACATCTTGACAGGTTTTGATCACTTCTTCTGTTACAGCTTTGTTTATTTTGCTCGCCTTTTCTTGACCTATTTCTGCTCCTGTTCTTCCATCTCCATCAATAAGAGCAGGGATGAGGACAGTTTGAGAGAATCCCTCTTCTGATGCCTCAGACTGTTCCCTTTCTGCTAAAGAAACAGACGAATTGCCTGCTGCATACCTGTGGATGGTCTGATTGGATGCCTTGGGACGATACAACAAATAATCTGCGTAGGGCAACAGCTTTCCAGCTTTGATACTGGAGAATGAAAATCATACATGTGTAAAGTAAATTCAAATAACTATTTCATGAGTGAGAAGAACACATGTGCGTACAGTCTATAACATAACTGTCCCAGATACCACGGTACCCCCTCAAAGACACTACAAACATAAAGATTATTTATTACTTCAAGTTTTAAAGATGATGGTTTTCCACACTGTATAAGATTGAAGGAGATATTTACTATTCAACTTTAAAAGAACAGTAAAATTCAAAGACTTTTCCATAACATAATTTTACAACTACATTTTATGATAAATCCAGAACTGAATTGTCATGCATTCTAATGCAGGGACTGCGGCATCCCCCCCCCGCAAAAAAAAAAATATTAAGGAATAGCCCTATCCTGTAGTTCCAAATATAATTGATAACTACACTTTGATCGACATTCATTCAACAATAAACCCACTCTACTGTAGTTGGTTAATGATGACTTGTACAGCCAGTTACTGTATGTTCCCAATTGAGCTCATACTCAGTTGTATGTCAATATGCCTTGAGCAATTCAAACTCAGTGCAGGCTAGAGTGGCTCGGTTTTGAAGGTGTATGAGACAGGTGTTTTTGTTTAAATCAGAGGAGGGACTAAAAGTAAACTTAAAGTAGGGAGTCTTACTGTTTTCTGGGTGATTACAGAGTCTTTTAGTCAATTTTACAAAATTTTAAGACTTTTTTCAGGCCTGCAAGGTGAAAATAGTATTTCACGACCTATCTATGGTTTTTTTAGGCCATGAGAACCTAGAAGATAGGTCGTAAGTCACATTCAACTTTCTCTGGGAAATCATACAGTAGTCCAGAAAGGAGATGTACGCTTTCACTGTAAGTACTGGACGCAAGCTCTAATCAAGTTTTGATACGTTATGCGTGCGAAGTCTACATCGTGCGTACAGTGTGCTTCATTGTTTTGCCTCCAATACGGCGTCGCCTGACATCAATACATAAGTTCTTTACCCTAAACAAAGTTTGCTTAGAGTATATGCTTTATATATGGTGTGAAGCTTTGAGCAAGTGAGACATGGTATGTGGCTGTCCTTGCAGGCTCCAAACTGAGGGTGCCGTTTTCATCTGTGCAATGGCTCTTATTATCTTTTACGTATGTACTCCATCTTCACGCAAAGGCAGGTACTGTACAACTGAAGTATTCCTGAAACTTTCAAAGTCTTACATCTTTTGTAGATTATATATATCAATAAACTTTTAAAATCGATACAGGGGATGGCATATAAAAAGTATATACAGTACTTGTAAACTTGTGAGAAAAAATATTAAGTTTCATGCATGTCAAGAGAGATTGGCTTCCACCCCAAAGTAACCTACAATATGATCATCAAAGTGACATTCTGCAAAAGAATTATTCAAACTTAAAAACTTTTTCCCACCTGACACACACAGCAAGAAACTATAAAATTTTAGCCATAATTTGAATTTTCAAGGTAACATCTACAGTACCACAAATTTGACAAAAGTCTGTCACAGCTTTGGATTACCACAAAGTTTTATTGCCCTTCTATGAAGCTGCATAACCACTGCATACACACAATTACTGAAAAGGGTAAGGGTGGGGAGGGTGGGGGTAGAGAAGGGAGCTCAAAAGTGATACTGACTCTGCCCTTGGATTGGATTACATAAAACATCCTGATAATGCAAATAAAGAGTGTGCCGGTAAAAATATACCACTGGGAAAGAGGAAGAGGGGAAGGGGGAAGGGGGCAGGGGGCAAGGGCACAGGGGGAAAGGGGGTTGTGGTACTTGGGTCTGCAGATCAACTTAAAAATATACAATGGTACCTCATCACACCAATATGACAAAAATGCAATTCTGAGGAAAGGAAAACCATAAAGTCTTACCTGCTGATTCAGCTATGTATCTTTCAAAAGAATGACATTGAAATTTTGAATTCTTACCTGTCTAAGATCCAGTTGGGTGTGACCACTTTCTCATTTTTCAGTTCTTTAATCTTGGTGTAGGCTAAGTTCGAAGCTATGATGTGTGTAGTGTTAGACTTGGTAGGATAGTAGATAAACCTGCCCCCATGGGTCATCATTAACTGTTTGAGCTTTTCAGCTGGAGGGTCTGCAATACAATTATTAAAAAACACAAATTTCTCACATAATGGCACATCTGGGAGTACAGTTTTAATCTGTAAGTGCTGTGCTCTACTTTGCCAAGTGATTTGATTCAGAGCCAACTTGGAGCAAGTTTGCTAAGTCAATCATCTGTATCCTGTTAACTGAGATATTGCTCTGCCGTTTGCTTTATTTAGAGGATGTGACTCCTCCAATATTGTAAGAAGCCAGCTGTTTCCAGTCTAACGGAATACCTGTACTTGGTGCAAACTGTACCTGGGCAAGGGCTCTGGAATTTTTCATCACCAACAGATAATTGGATCCAAAGAAGCTAGCCCAGATGATGCAGTACCTGTACTTGTATGTAAATTCATAGTCACTGGACACTTGACATTACCAGACTTGCCAACTCTCACAGTTTCATTGTGAGTCTTCAGTTTTGGGTATCGTCTTATGCTTAAAATGCCAGATGACATGATGAAAATCACTTTGGAGGCAATGCCAGATACAATAAGTTTTCTTATTTAGGCCAAGATCAGTGTTTTCCATCGCTCCACAGATGTATCCTTGTCAGAAAAGTGACTAACTTAGCGCAGGACTTTCTACGAAAGATGCTATATTCAGTCTATTTTCTCACATTCTTCTGTTTCTCCTCGCTTTAAACCCACTTTTCAGAATAGGCCCTATATAATGTATGAGACTTGTTTAAAACCTCCAGGTGTGAGATGTGATTTCCAAGTTTTCTTGAGGAAACCTCAAGGTTTGCCATTTTTGATGTTGGCAAGTCTGCATTACAGTGGTACAAGGACTGCTGAAGTTGTAAGAAATCATCCTGGGATCTTGTGACAGCTTAGGTATATACAGTCAGGCCTCAATTTTAAGAAAATTCAATGGTTGTCCTGGATCAGACTACCAGTCTGCCATTTTTGGTTGTCCAAAAGAAAATTTAGTTGACCAAAAACAAATTTTGTAGTACTGTAAGCCTAATGTAGAAGCCATTTTTTGTCTTTCTGCATGAACTTTGGTTTTCCAATGGACAACCAACTCTGTACCAGTTGTTTGGTTGTCCCTCACAAATTTTGGTTGTCTCAGTCGACTGAACGACTGCTGAAATCGAGCCCTGACAGTACATGGCTGTTTTGTGTTTCTGTACATGTGGTTCAAACTTACTTTTGTGTGCTAGTGTTCAGTGTCCACTACTCTACCATTCAATGAGCCGGATGGTCCAAACTGGATCGTGATAAAATAGGCAGAAGTTTCCCTAAAGAAGTGATGTTACACCAACAAACAGTATAACCTATATACTCTTTTAAGGGTATATATATTACTGTAGTACTCACAGTAATTCTGCATATAGCTTAACCAGGTGAATGCTGAAGGATCCTGTACCCACCATCACAAAGTTGATGGTATTTTTTTTACCGCATCTTTTTCTCAGTAATATTACACTGAAAATTGAAATCTTGTGAATGAAAGTCTTTGTAAAATGGGATGACAAATCATGTGCCTAAGTTTTAGTCTTGTCTCTTGCCAGGATATCAGAAGACAGGAGGTGGGGGGGGGGGGGTTAGGGAGAAAGGTAGGGGGCTTTCTGAATTTTACACTATTAATATAGTCACAAGGCTGGATTAGCTGTTGTTGGAGTCACAAGGCTGGATTGCTGTTGTGCTTTTGCAAGTTTTAGACCTACATGCATGTAACAAGTTGTGTCAGAGCTGGCTCTTGTACTGATTTTTGATTTTTTTTTTTTTTTTTTTTGATCATTAGTTTTCTTTCCTCAGCATCTGCAATTTTGCACTACAGATGTTTCAGTAGTAAAGGCCTACTGGTGTAATTTACACCCACAGATACTCCAGTACTCAATACTTTCACTGTGTACTGATTGTATTGTGTGTAGCCTACTATTAAATGGCATTTAGAGTACAGTATGCCACCATTGCAGGAGTCATGCCTCATTTCAGAGTAATGACTTCTAAGGCTGCAGGTACACACAGTACTACCTGACTCCAAAACTCTTAGTCACCTAGTGTAGGCCTGCATATCAGGGCTGTACATCTACTTTTATGAAAAGCCTCAATGCCAAACTTCAAAAGCATACTCTACCTGTGTAGCCATTAACATGTATTGACACTCCACTAAAAATCGTTGAGGATGTTCCTGCCTTCTCTACATTTCGGGGAATGTCTTGCTCAAACTGGTTGGCCAGCTTCATAGTCTTTGCTTTCATGTAGCCACCCTAGGGGAAGAAAAAAGTCATGTACAGTGTAATTAATGGTCCACTTCATCTTTCATGCCATATTTTTGCCAATACTCTAATCCACTTCAATATCCGCTGCTCGGCAGACTTTTTCAGAACTGTACGTTGAAAAAAAAAGAAAAACAATGTTAGATGACTTCCTCCCTTGACAACTCTGCACATCTTGTGTAAATGAACCCTCTCAAGTGCAAACAGCCTACTCTGTAGAAATACAATGGCTAGACGAGCATCTGCTGCTAGATCACTTCATGGTTAAGTGACAGTTTGCTGACCAGGCAGGATTACCTGACTGTTTGTTTCCAACCTTTCTGCTACTGTACAGTAAATCAAATATTCAAAGGGTGTGAACACAGTCCCCTTCTGCAAAAACACCTAATGGTCTGGTGTACTGCTAGTGGCTACCTTCAAGTTAAAGACTATTGTACTATATACTAGGTTGGAAAACAACACTATATGAGGTAACAATCTGACTCATTGCATTAAGCTTTTAAAAACTTCAGCAGTGGAGGAAGCTTTTATAGCGCCTTCCATTTGGCAGTTCCATAAATTTGCATCTAAAGGTAGAAAACATCCTGTTGAAGTCTTTCTTAGAATGAAAACTGTGCTGCATTCATAAACTTGGATCTACTAATTTGAATGATTTTTAAGATACGCATGGAGGGTGACAGTGGCACAATAAGTTAGGAAAATTTGTACGCTTTCATATGGGAGCATTTGAATGCTTTCAGACATGCATATGCATGAGGCCTAACTCTGGCTAAAACCTTAACCCTACCCCTAATCCTAACCCTGATTGGTCCTAACCCTCTGTGCTACCGTCGAAGTGCACCTATACAGTTCTTTTGTGGCATGTGCAGGGGCAAAGGTCATTGTACCAGTTGTTTTTTTTCATTTCATATAATACTGTACTGTATATACTCTTGGTACCTATTTGTACTGCACATTCTGCAAGTGCTATATACTCAACTGAAATAAACTTCCTAATCTGTGTAGATGTGTGGGCTATGGTAGACAATAACATACAGACGGCAGTGGCAGACTGCGTGACTGCTGCAGTATGTCAGGTACATATATATATGTTCTCAGTGTTCACACGTCAGACTAATATAGCACTATGCACCATGAGATTTTGACAGCTGAGAGACTAATATAGCACTATGCACCATGAGATTTTGACAGCTGAGAGGGTAGACACATAAAATCAACGGGGATTGTAGCTCCATCAGGGAGCTGTAGCACACCTGGATTAATGTTTCTGCTGCATTTTGAAATATTTTCTATTGGTGATACTGTATGCTCTGTTTTGGAGGTTGTATACAGCAGTTCATGTAGCAGGAGCGGCAAGTTTTGGCACCATTTGATTGCAAGCCAAAGGGAAAGCTACGGGCTAGAAAAAAAGTAGGCCTACTAAGGCATAGGCTAGGTTTGAGCCAGCAATGTACATGTAGAGGGCATTCCAGGTCAACAAACTATTCAGAACAATCATATGATGATACTTGGCAAGTTGGTACCACTGCGACATACCCTGTCCCCAGAGACTTTCCCTAAACCAATTGTTTAGAAACTGGGCCGTAAAACATCATCTAACTAACCCAAGACTCCCACCAAGATACCAGAATCGATGTCGCTGTACTACATATATCCCAATATTCATGTGTATTTTCATTCTTTAAAAGATGACTTCATACACAATGTCAGTCACACGTCCTCATCACCGAGGACCAGGATCACAACTCCAATCATGTGGAATGTTCATCCAATGTGCCCTAAAAGCTTCCCACTGAGATATCTGGATTCATGGTTGCTGTCTGTGCGTTGCTACAGTATTTTCAAAATACTGTAAATTGACTTTGTGTATTGTCATTATCAAAATAAATTAACAACAGTAGACCTAAGTGTATGTGTTAAATACACAATGTCACAGTCACCGGGACTCCTCTCAGGATGTCATGAATTCCTTGTAAAGTTTTGATACCAACTACTGTATCACGACCATGCTTTATGTTATTCACAAAGACAATGCCATGACAGTCAAATGTTCTCACAGAGGACTGCAACCACAAACTCACATCAGGTCATGGATGCCAGAGAAGTTGGGATATAGCCTAAGTCAACCTAAAATAACAACTGTGCTCTACTGTGTGGTATAATCAATATGACAGTGACAGTAACATACAGTTTTCTCACTGAGGACCCCTGGAGTACCATAGCTCCACTCAGAACGTGTTCATCTGCAAAGTTGGGATACCAAAATTGTATCACCACCATGCTTTACGTACTGTTCTACAATGAAATTTTCCCTATTTACTGTACCCTGGACTGCCACTCCATCAGCAGGTTGTTACTTGAGAAGCTGTTTGGTTTATTTCCACAATAAACATGAACTGTAATTTAAAGACAGCACAATCGTGATCAAAGAACTTACAGAACATGACATAGTAAACAGTAAAAAGTACAAAGCTCTGTACAACACAATGATGAGAAGCACAAACAAAAACAGAAAGGTCTGACCAAAACACCTTATTTCCATACACTGTGGTCCCTTAAAATGAAAACGTGTTCAAAACCATAGAGGCATACAGACATGCAGAAGTCAAAAATTTAGAAAAGTGTAACTCTCTAGTCTCTACTGTACATCTTTCATCCTGGTAAAAAAAATTTCTTTTCAAAGAAAATCTGAAGATATATATATTGTAAGAGGAATGGATGATTTTTAATTTTGGCTGGTACATTGTTCTATACAAATAGGCCTACAACTACTGTAGTGTGCTAGAAAGTTTTCAAACCTTGACTTGCACAGTAACTTTAGTGAATTTTGGCCTGTGGTCCCCTTTGGGATATAGTGCACAAAATGCGCACATGAGGGTTGATGCTCCTAGAAATTTGCTCTGACCCATACATACGGTAGCTTCTACAGGGCAAGGGGCCTGGTGGGCTCCTAAATATTTCAAGTCTAATTGTACAGTCTGCACATGAACCTCTCCAGATCTACAAGTCAATGATCTAATATCACGAACAGCCTGTGTATTTGGTATACACTGACAGTCACTGAAAACCTGCAAAAAAGGGTTGACCTACTGTACAGTTTTAAAGCTTACAGTATTCGACCCCTGATTTTGGGTCATGGACAGAGAAGAAACTGGATATAGAACTGTAAGAATGGGGTACAGAGATGAGAGCAAATGGTAAATACTTAAGAAATTCCAAAATTCTTGCAGGATTGGCTTACAGTAAATTTAAAAGGAAAACTCTTCTTTATGCAGAAGCCAAACTTGAAGTTTCCAAAAATAGGAATTCAGAGAGATGCAAGAATGCAGATTCAGCACCAAACATACAATTTTATATTAGCAGA
>WURT03064107.1:0-13724 GCA_009936505.3 Holothuria glaberrima | reverse complement strand
TCAAGCTCGCCGGTCTGGAATTATCCTTCCCATGGTGCTTCACGATCTGCTATTTGGCATAAGGTCTATGCACATGTGAAACACATTGGTGCAAAGTAACTGGAATAGACCACTCTGCTACTCGATGACCCCATTTACTGAAAAATGGATTTCCACTCATATTTATAACTGAACCATGAGATAATTTTCAGTACTATAAATTACAAAGATTCCATCTGTGTAGGATTCGATGTTGTTAAAATTTATGATAGGAATGAGACATCAGTTTCTGCTTTTTTCTCCTAGTTGACTTTGCAGCCTACCAAACAGTGTTCTTCAGCCCCTGGGTTGAGAAACACTGCCTTAGAATACATGAACAGTAGTCAGATTGTGTGGTTTGTCGCAGTACTTTCATTGACACAAACTGGGTGAATTTATATTATGTGCACTATGCCCCCTACCTCGGCCTCCTCCCCAATCCATCCCATATGTGCTTAAACCTGTGAGTACAATGTGAGTGCTGGCAATGCTACTTTTTTCTTTTTTTTTGAAGAGGAAATGCAGTCCCCCCAATTTGAAATAGAGATATACCCTGGCATCTTAATAATTTCAGTGTTGCTTTTCTTTTTGAAAATTTGAGGAGCTTGAAGTAGACTTAGAAGACTGTTGACCCATTAAACAGAGGAGCTGCTTGTAGTCCTGTAAACAGTGGGTGATGGTTTAAAGATTTGCAATCTTCTGTTAGGAAACTATTCATGAGACAGAAGATTATGTCATACATAATGCATATTTTGATTCCCACTTAATGATGCTTTGCATAAGCAAAAGAACCTTTTGAAAGTGTGGGACAGAAGTGAATGTTGATCAGTTTCCTGGGGAAGGGGCCTAAGGAAGGGAAATTTTTGACACTCTTAAAGTGCCCTAGATGCAGAATGGTGCAATGTTTGACAAACTTTGAAATGTCATCTAATTCAATGCCATATGTTGGCAGCATGTCATCCAACATGGGGGGGGGGGGGAGGACAAGGTTTCCACCCCTGCCCCACCAATCTGTGGGAGGTTGTACCCCTGCCCCCCTTTTTCCACACCTATGCTTTGGAGTAATCAGAATGTGTGAAACCAATATGAATATGCTATTGCTTCATTTTTACAGCATGGCCTGGATTCTGACAAACATCTGAAGTACACTCATCTTGATATTGCTGGTTCCTCTGGCCCCTTCCCAGGCATCCCAACTGGAGCACCCATTCCAGCCTTTGCAGCCAAGTTTCTCATGACTGAATGAATCGAAAAGGAATCGTAATGTGGATAAAACTCATCCGTTGGTTCTTTACATTTCAGAATTTTTTAAATTGAGTATACTACTGTACACTTAACCATAGCTATTGAACTCAAACACTAACTGTTGTGCCTTTTTCTTGAGGTAAAATTTTTGAAGGTATAGTCATACATGCTAAAGGAACAATATTTTTTATAAGTTTAGGAGGAGAAAAATTGGTGAGGTATTGAAGGAAGTTAAGGAAACTTTAACAGATACCGGCACAGGTAGAAAAGGGGAATATTGGCAGATAATGATATTGTATACCCATAACGTAAAGCCCATGGGATTCTCAATTGTGTATACCCATAATTGGTCCAATATTACTGAACTACACAGGGGTACCATACTTGGAAAGGATCAGCACTGTAGAGAGATGATCATCATTGGACACTGCAGATGGGTCGTAGGACATGATAAGATTGTTATGGGCGTTGGGATTTGAAGAAGGGCCAAACATGTTGTATTGCTTGGGAGAATTGTAACAATTAAGTCCAAGAAATTTGGCCAATGTTCATTAAAAGATGTGAAAAACAACTTTTGCATATTTCTTAATCTCAACTCTTGACTTCAGTGTCTCAGTCATTGCAATCATTGTGGACCAAGTTGATGGTCAAACACCCAGCAGAGTTATTGTTAAAAACATATAAGGACAGCCATATAATACCTAGTACTACTAATTCTGTAAGCCTGGGGAATGTGGACTTCATTCTTAAAAATTTTTAGTTCTTTCATGTACATTGTGCTATGTTTGGCTCATTATGCATTAAATTTAATTTTTAAAAGGCTCAAACACAAAACTTAGTAGCATTGTTAGTAGCATAGGTCTTCACTTGTACGTGCCCATACTATTGCAAGTTGTTGCATTGATATTCATTTACCTTGCATAGATTGTTTTCATTTTATTCTTTGAGAAGCAGTGTGTGATGCAGTATAAATGTTGCTTTAAAAATCTATTGTACTATTATAACTATATGGGAATGGGGAAAACTTTGGTTAGAGATTAAACAAGCACTATTTTACATTAAGGTGAACCAGTAGGCTGACACTTCACATTTCTGAGGTACAATTCTGATAGATGTTTTCTTTTCACTTACAAGATCAGAGCAATGAGATGTTTTCAAAAAATTTCTTATACTTTTTTTCCATTCCTTTAGATATAAGATGGCAATAAAAACTTTCCAGTACTGAAATGTTTAGAGATTTGGTCTTAAAAAAAAAAGAATGTATGTAAACCATAGTGCTTAATTTTCATACAGTGCTTAGTAAAGCTGTGGAATGTGTGCAGATAAAATCATCAGAAGCCCAGTGCATATAAATGTGACTGTGGTAGTCTAGTACAAAATTTATTTTTGAAATGCTAAAGAGAATTGAATCATAAACCTACAAGATGGGCAGATGATTGCCCGTTTGTAACTTAGCATTATGATGCAGTCAGACTGCACCTACAAGATGGGCAGATGATTGCCCGTTTGTAACTCAGCATTATGATGCAGTCAGACTGCACCTACAAGATTGGCAGATGATTGCCCGTTTGTAACTTAGCATTATGATGCAGTCAGACTGCAGGTAAATACATGCAAAATGCACTAGCTTATATTATATTTTCTCATAATTGTATGGATTGAATGGTGTACTCATTTGTAATAAAATTTGTTGTATGGCAATTGTTCTATGAATGTTATACATACATAGCTCTTTTTCATCTCCATTGCAAATACCATGGGCTGGATGGTTAATACCATAACAGTGTCATACAATACAGCTAAAAAAGATAAAAATTTATTCAAACAACCTTCAAAAATATCCATCTTTCTGCATCTACTGCATAGAGCAAGTTCCTCTTTCACATATGAAAACTAACTTTTTGCTAAAACCCTCAGAATTCCTATAGAATCAGACAGCCCTGAAGGGCTGTCCCTAGTTTCTGATGCCTCATTATTCCCCTCAATTAGTCTAACACTTTGATTAATGAGACCAGTAGTTGCTTTAAGAGGGGAATGTAAACTACTCTGCATCTTTTGAATATACTTCAAACTTTTGATCTCAACCAGTTCAAAAGCCAGTCACCAACAGAAAATTTGATACCCCCACATTAAAATATACTTTGGGGCAATGAGTTATTAATGAGTGATCTTCTTTAAAGGAGATATGGCATCCCCCAAACAGAACGTTGCTTGCAACTAACTGACCAAACATATTTAAGACTATCTCCATGCGTCCAAATACAGTTGATAACTGCACTTTGATTGACACTAGTTACTCAAAGGGTACAGTTTTAAGCGCGGGTCACACTACAGCGATTTTGGATCGGATTATGGTCCGATTTTTTAGTTTTAGGTAGAATCTTTTCCATCTCTGGTCGGAAGGAACCAAAAATTTGCCACTCAGTGTAAAACTGATTTGTATCAGAGGACTGTGTAAATGAAATGTAACCTAATTAGTTCGTGACGTCACATCAACAGACAGCTTTTATCAGGCTATGCGGGTCCGATAAAAGCTGTCCGTCGATGTGACGTCACGAAATAATTAGTATTTCTTTTTCATAGTCATGAGATACAAATCATATATTTACACAGAGTGGCAAATTTTTGGTTCTTTCTGACCAGACATAGAGAAGCTTTTGACTAAAACTCTAAAAAATCGGACCGTAATCCGATCCTAAATCGCTGTAGGGTGACCCGTGCTTTACTCTGGCTGGTCAACAATGAATGGTACAGTCAACTAGTTTGACAATTTATCCCACACACTGTGTTTGACCAGGGAGTAACATTGCCTGGGGCAATTAATTAAAACTCAGTGCAGTGGCTGGCTAAGGGATGTACAGTACTAAGACAGGAAGTTCTGTTTGAATTAGAGGTCCGAAGTTTATTGGAAAAATTTGTACTGTCTGAGGTGAGATTAGAGTGTCTTTAATAGGGAATTTCAGGATAATGAACAAGTTCATATTGGGGCACATACAGTTCTAGTGGAAAATGCAATCATCTCACAATACCCCAAGCCAATAGTCAAGGAGCCAGAGCCTCCCAAAATATTTAACTCCCCCTCCCTTCCCTAGAAAATTCAAAGTTACAATTATGTTAATGCATTTTAGTGTGCCCTCCAGGAAAATTCATTGCCCCCTATCCTGCCCCCCCCCCCCAAGAAAAAGCTGTTTTGTCCTCCTATAGTATGCTGTCTAGCTACTGGCCAATATCCCTCTCCTATGTCAGTACAAGAAGTGACCTGTTTCTAATTGTAGAATATTTTAAGGATAATTTAGAATTCCCCCACAACCTCTGTACTTTCTTCTAAGCAAATACTGAAGTGCCACTACTTTCTATAATTACTATGACACAGAGCTTTGTGAAAACCTTTTGAAAACTGTTCATTCAAACTGTCTTGTAGACTTGTATGTTGCCTTTTAGTGGAATTTCTTTCACCACATCGCAAGATCTGGCAGTTGTTTGAGAAGAGGTGCTTTGAGGATATCATACAAAGATCTGTCATTTTCCCCCATGCTTGAATAGGAACATGGTCTGCAATTCCTTGGGTTCCTTTTTGATAAGCACATCTTGGAGCATTACAGATGAGCTGCTCCCACAATTAGTATTGCTTAAACTCATCCCATCCTTTATCCCCCTCTCCTGGAAGCACCCACACCTCTGTTCCAAAGCCTGTAGGCTTTCAGAATATGTTGGAACAGAGTGGTTTCCCCTGGAAGCTGCATCCCTGCTTTTACATGGCTTGTGGATCTAGGCTTGTAATCTAATGGGGTGGGCAGTATTCCCCCAAATTTCTGACTCCATGAATCTGGACCCCTTACTTCCTGGTATTGTGTGTCTTGCCACTAGGCAGCTTGAATGTTCCTGCCTTTCACCATCTTCTGAGGCTATGGGCCAGGGTAGGGAATCTCACCAGACTGATGGCAAGATTTATCAAGATTAGTGTTTGGGTTGCAATTTGAGTAATGGGATTTTTGATCTAGTGAAACCCTACTTAACCAGAGTTATGGCATCCAGGCCTGTGCCCCTGTTGAAAATTCTGTCTCCCCCTCCCCCAGTGTTTTCAAGTTGCCATTGACTTCGGACATTTTTTACACATTTGCCCCACCCCCACAGGCATTTTGCCCCCCTTTGGTACCTCGCTCGGCTACGGGTCTGATGGCTTCTTTATGTGCATTACTATATAGACCTTTTTCCAAATAGCAAGTACAAAGCATTATGGGATAGAGGCATAGGCCTATAGGCCTCTTCAAATTTAGAGGGGGCAATTTTTGCCTGAATCTCAAAAAGTTGCCCCAAGTCATGATCCATCTCCAAAGATGGGGGAGATTTTCACCTTATGCGAATTGCCGTCCTGGGGGAAGGGTCTGACGGGAGGAAAATTTTTGCTCACGTAAGGTGGGCTAGATGCAAATTGGTGCTATATTTATTACTAAATTTGAGTTGGATATATTTCCAAGAATTTTTTTTTAGGAAATCTTTTCATCTTGCTTATGTAAGTGAATTTTTTACTCAGTTCTTGGGGTAAATCAAAACCACATTGCACAAAGTAAGTGAACAGCAAACCTGTTAGACTACATATATACCACCAGAAAGTTTGCTCATATCTTATGAAATTTGGATATGGGAGTGATTAGGACTGTGCATGTCAGAGCCTTTTCTCGAAAGTCTGATAGAGGTGACACTGGCAAATAACTACTGCGAAGCATGCGAAAATTTTTGTGCTTTTTTTGGGAATTCGATGAAAAATTCAGGAACTCAGTAGAAATTTGGGCAATCTTTTCACTTTTTCTTCATCTCTGCTGAAATTTCACCTATTCTGTGCCCCAATTTTGGTCCTTTTTTGCCCTAATTTTCAACCCAAGAAAATTTGGGGGGGGGGCCAGTCTGCTCCCCCCGCCTGGTACGCCTATGGATAGAGGTTTTTTGCCCATCACTTTTTTAATTGCTATTCTGAAAAGGGTCTATGTACCATGAGCTGGGAATAATACCTTTATAAGCCTGGTATTCAAAAGGTAACTTTCAACAAACTTCCAAGTTTCCTCACAATGCTTAAAATCAGAATTTAATCATACAATGTGCAAGCTCCATGTTGTAAGAAGCAACAATTTCCAACAATTTGCCATTGAGTCCTAGTATTTTCTCCCAAATTTCTCAAGTAGAGAAAATCTTATTTGAATTTGACAGAAATTGTGAATAAAAGTTACATTATGGTCCCAAGGCTGTTGGCAACTGGTACTTACCCTCAGCATTCACAATGTAGATGCTAGAGAAATCTTGTGCTGTGACTCTATCCATGGTTTCTTATCTCTGCAGTCATGTTCAACCTTTGGAACTTACCTTGAAATATCAAGAATCTGTGCCAAGGCAATGTAAACATGCTATCATCCACTCCACAAGTTTAAACTCTCCTCTGTCAAGACACTCACCCACAAGATATCACAGGCATACTTCACCAAACTGCACTCATAAATTCCTCAATTACAGACACTGGACTGCCACACCCAAATTCCAGACAAACTCAGTACCTTACTGACACACACTGGATGTCAAATGTCTGCACTTAGCTTGCACTTAGCATCGCTGATTGTTTCCTCAGTCCTTCTTGCACAGCTTCACTCCATTCATTCACATGCAACATACAATGTAAAGACTCACATGCACCATGCACATCACTAGCAAAACAAACAGACAAGCAAAACAAACAGTACAAACAACTTAGAACTACACATATAACACTTAGAGCATGTTCAAGGAGGAGAGAAGCCGCTTTCTCTGAATCATTTGGTGGCCCTAAAGAGAGCCGGGGAAAGACGATGATGAAGAGAGTAATTGGGGGCAATTTGATAAATACATATAGCTGAATATCAAAAGTGAAATTCAGCACCTTATCAGTATCCTTAGAAATCCTTCGAATGGATTTTACATTAATGTCCGTGAAGTCTGGGGCTTAACCAAAGAAAGATGTGCTGAGGAATATCCATGTTGATGAAATCCTCCAGGTATGTCAGTTTACTCCAAAGAAACAATATAACCAAGACCGTGTGGACTGCTTAGTATGACATCAAGAAATGATATCATTTACGGCATGGCAAGGTTTTTGTGTCTGTTTGCAGCATATGGCTGCCTATTTCCAAGCTTTGAAGACCAGCCGTACAAAAATATTATCTCACAAAAACTACAATGAGTTTTCTAGACAAGATTAAAAGTGAAGGTGAGCTGTGATTACAACCTAAATAATGCAGCCAAAACATCTCCTCTTAAGCAATGATTAGATCTCAGCACTTGAGGGTCTAAATGAATCTTAAATACAATTTTACTCAGGTATCAATCTTAATGAAATTTTCCAATAAGAGTGTGTTCTAGTTTCCAGAGGAACACATGAGAAATAGAGATCCAAGTGACATAGGTCACATGGTGTTTCTACGGTGTTGCAACTACCTAATGTTAATTAAGAATACAGACTACACAAAAAGAATCAAATTTGAGAGTTTTAACTTCCAATGAGAAAGTTTTAAGTCCCTTTACAAGTTCTTGCTTACACTAAACCCAATCTACTTTGCAGACCCTGTGTAAACTGTGAAGCATATCTAGTAAAAATTTCTCTCTTCTGTTGCAAGTCCTGAAAGTAATTAAGCACCACCACTATGTTTTAATTTACTTATTGGAATGTTAGAAAATACTGATTTGACTGATATCTTTTCTCAAACTATCTACAATTTCAGAACAAATCCACTGATCTCAAATTCAATAAAAATTATTTAAACGACAATTTTGGCATTGCACAAGAATTGAAAGTCAATACCTAATACTGGGCAAGTTCCAACACAATCTTTTAGTACTCCTATCATCCATGCCAACGATCTGCCCAGAATAACTTGATTTGGTCGTAGCACCAACATTGTAATTCAAAATCTGCAATCTTTCTCAAAAACCCTATGTACAACACCTGTTCCAAACTGTACACGTTCCTCTTTAAGTTTGTACAAAAGCTTTTGTACAACAACACAAAAGGTTTATGACCTTCACTAGATGAATACAACAATGCATCATGACATCAAAATGGCTCCAATTCTTGTAACTACAACACAAAATCCTCAAATTCAATAAGAACTACAAATCACCTATACAATGTCGTGTGTTTATCTAAAACCCATGTCAATTGCTTGGACCTTGAATTCTGCACTTCACCTCTGAGGTGGTGATAAAGAGCATGTCAAATGGCTTCAACTGCTTAAGTCACATGATACCCCAAATATTAAACTTTAATAACAACACCCCAACTGTATCTCTGGATACAAAGTGCTACAAGGCACATGGCAACAGCAAATACTGAAGGTCTTTTACAAACCGAGTCATGGAAGTTGGGATGTTGTTATAACAGGCAAATTTAACACAGAAGCAATATCCTACACTATTGGCATGTTTAAAATCGCACAGGCTTAAGCAACATGACATGTTGTTGATGATTATCATTAATGACACACATCAAAAGATGTACCAAAGGCCTGTTGTCACTGCTTTTCTGGTACACTTTGACCTCTGTCACTCAATAATAACTTAAAAGAGTTGTTGCTACAGCTCTGGCTTATGGTTGAAGAAGTGCGGTTGGTCATATTTACCAAGATGCAAGGCTCAAGACATTCAATCCTAACATTAATATCAGTAGCAAATATTTACAGGCAACTTAATACTGAACAACACTTTTCTTAAGTAGCCTAGGCAGCAAGGTTTACTTCATCTGCACATTTTGTCACCTTACATTTTGCACAATGATCAAAGGTGGTTATACTGCTATGAATGTATGAAAAGACTGCAGCAATGTGCACACAAAGTAAACAATATAATGGATGGCTGTGCTTTCCATGTGGCCACATTGAAGGATTACTATTTCTTTACTTCTGTGGACTAAACAATAAGTACAAATTACAAACAAAAGTTTATTTTGGTCTGCATTAAAAGAAATTAGCTCACCATCACATAAACAACTCAACCCTATGTTAACAAAGACATAATGAGTAAGAGAGTAGAAAAATAGGTGGCTTTGGCCTTTGCTTGGAATTAATCAAATGGCAAGTTTGTCTTGCAGTTGCACACAATGTTTTACACAGTTTCTAGCTTGCAACTTTAAGCAGGATCTTCAGTTCATCTGTGATTCTTTCACAAGGCACGTTCATGGAAAGCTTGGCTGAAGATATGTGCTCCTTTTCAACTGATGGTTCCAATCCAGTTTCTCTCACCAACCAAGTGGATGGAGGCATTGGAAGAAAGTTTGGAGAAGGGGCTTCACTAAATTTTGCTCCAGCATAACTGTCTTCTTGTAGTACCCTTGTCAACTCGGAATCTGAAAGCGACTCCTTCCTTTGCACTGGAAGGGAAAAGGATACACTACGCTTTGACGCTCGAATGGCAGGAACTGGAGAATTTCTCTGCTCTTTGTGGGCTGATGCTCTAGGTGGTGGTGTGCCTTGGTTCCTTCTGCCTTTTTTCCTTGCCTTTGGTGCAACATCCTTTGGTACCATCACATCCTGTAACTGTATTGGTGCCATTTTTATTGCATTAGGACTCATTGTGAATTACTTTTCCTTTCAAGTCAGGTAGTTCACCAAGACTGCTGTGCAAGTGCTTCAAAGGTGAATACTAAACAAACACCACAAAAGCAGCCACATGAACAGGGAGTCTAGGACTAGTATAAATCTTTCAAGATCAACTTCCTCCTTTCAACTAGGATAATGTTTAATTAAGCAAGAATGAATGGTCCACACACAATGAAGTTGGAAGAAAGGTGCTCTTCTGAATACAACTGAAACAGCCACTTTCTTACTTCCAAAAGATGCTTGTCTCCACACAACAAATGAAGTGGTAAAATGTGAATTTATCATCAAATGGGTATGAATTTTATTAGTTTGCCTGGGTAAGTAAAAGTATGTTCAGTTTGAACTGAATTTGAAATAGAAGTAAGTGATTTCTTCATAGGCTAGCCTTTAAATTACGAAAGTCCTAAGTTTGTTGGCTAACCTACTCACTCAGTACTTGAATAAAGGAATAGCCTAAGCAAGTTGGTCTAGAGAGACTTCAGAAATGGTACTCTCGGGGACACAAGTTCTGGCACTGGCGTGCTCGGCTACTTACGTAGACATCCACAGTATCCAGTGAAGTGGTGTGCCACAACAATACGCAATAGCGATGATGGTACTGGACGGCGACGCCTGCCTTCAGTATAATTAAAGCTACAGGCCTATGTACTGTATTGTAATGTATCTCACAGTTAGAGCCGCACTGTATCACTTTGCATTGGCGAAACTGCTCGAGTAACTCTGCTGTCGATGATGTCCCAGCGTAGAAATGACGCTTGCATAGACAAAGTTAACCCTGGTATATCGCCGAAATTGACTTCAACCTGCTCCTTGGTGACTTGAGAAAGCAGCTATATGGGTTTTAAACGGAGTGAGAGGTGGGTTATTGCAAGAATTGGGCGAAACGGACGGTTCTGGACGAGCCTCACGAAGCTGTTTCCTGGCTTACATGTCGATCAATAATATACAAACAAAAGTGCCAAGTGCAGCTGTTAAGAAAAACTGACCAATGAGACGGGATAAATTTTCCATGTGACTATAACAACCAATCAGATTTATGTTATTGTCAACTCACCGTAATTAACATACCTATATTTAGCAACTGTTGCTATTGCTTACATGCTAGCTAGTCATGCAGCTCAGAGGAAGTATCCGGACATGACGGTGGTGACGTAAATACAATCCCGTTGCGCAAGAGGGGGATTTTTGAAAGCCATAATTTGTGAGGGGGTTTCCGACGTTTGTTCAAGGGTTAACAATAATCTGTTGATAATTGTTTCAAAATTGGACCTGGGCCCCCTTCTATACGGTAGACCATGAGAGTAGCAAGAGGGGGCAGGCGGGGGCCATGGCCCTCAATCGAATTCTAAAAAAATATTTTTTATACTTTTTGTAATGGAACAAAAAAATTGACTTCAAATGATACCAAATGTTGCACCAGATTGCATCTGAGGGTACTAAAATATTCAAAAATTTCTCAAAGGAACCCTCCCTTAGAGCCCTCCCACAGGCCGGCAACGAGGCCCGGCAGTTGGCCCCCTCCAAACAAAAATTCTGGCAACGCCACCGTACTGCGGTAGGCATAAATTAACCAACCCTCCCATTTGGTTCCTGGCAAGAGTCAGGACCGTAGACCGCAGGAGATGAGGGGAGTCGCCTGCAGCTCCCCATTTCCAAACCGTATAGGCCTAATTGAAAGTTGGCCTACTTGAAAAATAATACCGAGATTCTGCAAATATCACAGTACAAATTATGATTCTAAAGCCCATAAGGCTGGGAAATCGCACATAAGAGTCCCTTGGTTTCCCTCAAATGCCCCGGGAGGTCCGTGGATCCCCACCGTGGGCGCATTCTTTTGTGGGTTTCTCTTCCTGACGAATAAACCTCTACAAAATACATCGCTTGAACCTTCACCAGCGTATGCACTGGCTTAAGATAAAATAGCCTATGATCAGCTAAACTCACTACAGCTTTTCATTTAAAGGCAGGGGGATCCAGGTTTTACTGTAAGGGGTGGGGTTGACAACCATTGGCTTGTGGATGAGTGATGGCCGTCCTGGGGGAGGGGTCAAAGGGGAGGGGAAATTTGGGTCTCAAGATGGGGTCTATATGGAAAATGGTGCTATCATTTTCTATTTCTCCAGCATGTTTATGCACTAGACATGACAATATTTGTGGAGAAGACTATAAAGCAAATATACATAGGCCTATTTCAACTTTTATCATTCATGCCATGCCCCTGATTGGAATGGTAAAATTTGCAAGAATGTTGATCCTTGGGCGATTGGTGATGGCCGTCCTAGGGGAAAGGTCTGAGGGACGGTGTGTCCGTCTTCACGTTTAAAAATATTGATCTCAGGACGTGGTTAGATCAGTGGCCCCGCAAGGGTCTTGTTATTGGGGGACACCACACATGACGCCACCTCGGTCCCCAAGTCTACTGTTCTGTGTAAAATGTATTTCATTAAACTCCTGCGATTGTTTACAGTAGTGGAGGATCCTTCCTTTGCCTCTGCATAATGGTGCCGTCCTGGGGGAGGGGTGTAAGGTGCAGAGGTGTCCCCCTCCCCTTTGAGAAATGTTTGTTTATTTAAGGTTGCTTAGATGCAAAATGATGCTATCTTTTGGATATTTTTGGAACTGATCATATATTACAGGAAAATGTCCATAATTTACTTAATTCTAATTTTAGTTAGATGAAAGAGGAGAGTGGGCCTATGTTGTGTAAGAGAAGGGTATGTTGTCAACAAACTTCCTGAAGCCCCTTTTGGTTACTTTACTGCCTTCTATTCGGGAAAGTTTTAGGCAAAAATACGTGCGTGGAGTCCACTGAAACATTCTTGGACTATTACGAAACGTTCCTTTGCTTCATTGCGCATTACAAAGGGTATCTAAGGCTGATGGCCACCTTATTGGTCTCAGGAGAAAGATTTTACCCCAAAATACGTGCATTGAGTCCACAGAAACATTCTTGGACTATTACGAAAATTTTCCTTTCCTTCACTAAGCATTATATGAAAGGGCATTTGAGGCTGGCAGATACCTGTGTAGGGCATCCTGGAAGCTCTGCATTAATTATATAAAATGGGGCATTGACATAATGCTTACGACCTGACATCCAAATGACAATATAGAGTATGAAAACGAGCGCTTTACAGCTATCGTAGCTTTACTAATTTTGAACGAAAATCCGGACGAAAAACTTCCAGCAATGGGGAATGGGAGGGAGGGAGAGTATAGGCGCAGAGAGGTAATTTTAGACCTCCCTATAGGTATAGCAAAAGGGGTGAAGGGCTAATACGCGCGTTTCAGAATGCTCTTTTCGTCGTAGGTGTATTAGCAATCACCATCTATACCGATAATGGCTGCGCGCGAACCTCTCGGTAAAAATTTTTGAAAACTGAATAACAGCAAAACATACTTTCAATCTTCCACATCATGCTACAAATTAAGTTAGATTGAAAGATCCCACATTGAACCGAGCTCCCCCCCCCCCCCCCCACAGATGTTTGGAGATGCATCTCTGTTCTTCGGAAAATAGTTTCATGTATTATCACCTTAATAATGGCCCCGAGATGGAGTGCAAACCGCGACGAATGCTCGCAAAGCTCGCAACAATTTTTCATTTAATAAGATTCCCATCAGGGTTGCCAGTTTTTTCCGAACTCAATAGGCCAAATTTGGCAAAATCACAGGGGAAAAAAGGCCAAAATAGGCCAAATGGTATTTCCAACCATATTCTTCGCCCTCCCTACACGGAAATAACATTTGATGGGTTATTATCGGCTTGGAATAAATTAGACTATGCAGAGAGTATTTTACAAATAATTTTCTTTCTGATCAAAACACTTTACTAAGAACAATAAC
>WURT03064096.1:0-13725 GCA_009936505.3 Holothuria glaberrima | reverse complement strand
GGGGTCAAAGTCCAAAAAACCTTGTTAACACGATATCTCAAGGTAGGAAGCTTGGATTAATTTCATACTTAGTATGTAGACGGGTTGTAGTGAGAGGAAGAACCCTATTGTTTTTGGTGGCGGTCACAGGTCATCTGAGGTCACCTGGGGTCAAACTCTGAAAACATTGTTAACACGATATCTCAAGTTAGGAAGCTTGGATTGATTTCATAATTAGCATGTAGTTGAGTTTGGGTGAGAGGAAGAACTCTTTTGTTTTTTGCGGGGGTGAAATAGTTAACTAAAGGAACCAGCACGTTGCATGGTTACAAGGTGCCTTGTGACACTCGCTAACAAAAGTTTGCTTTATCTTGAATATTGTACTGTAAAATTCAGGTTTGTTTCTCCTTTAGGTGATCATCACCTTCGCTTTGGGGATTTTTGCTGCAATGGGAGTAATACTCTCCAAAGAGCTACAATATCGAAGAACATGATACCCAGCAGTGTTTAAGTTATGGCATTTAATGTTCTGTTTGATACTTTATGGTCATTCGAGGCTTAGAGCTACATTAAATGTCTTGCGTTAAATTCTATATGCTAAAAGGACAGTGAGCCCTTCCTTTTAAAAGTATTACACGCTGTAAAGACTGTTGGGTAACTATATCAGTAGCACTGGACACGTATGTGTAAATATTGAAGTTGGTAGTTTCTCCCCAATTAATTGAATGGAATTAATGAGTTTAGCGAAAGACCCGGTACCATGAAATTGGGTACCAGCCTTTTGGTGAACCTAAAGTTGTAAGAGTGTACTTACCAACACTATAAATGTTCAAGCTTTATCTAGAGTTTAAGGATTTTTTTATTAACGCTAGTAGTGCAGCAGACAGGTGCATGAATATGGAGCGCCATTTAGGCAAAATTTGTAGTACGTATACGGGCACGAGCACGAATACGAATAGGACGACCAATATATGAAGTGTAGTAGCAATAATCAGACGAGCACGAATACGAGCAGGACGACCAATAAAACGTTTAGTAGCAATTATTGCACTACTACGTATACGAGCACTAGCACAAATACGAATAGGACGGCCAATAGAATGTGCAGTCATAGGCGCCGGCAAAGGGGGGCATGCCAATCTCCGAAAATTTAAAATGGTCCAAAAAGGCGTTTAAACTATAGATTTCTGTAGGGGGTAGGATGAGACGTACTTTCGACCAAGTGATTGATCTATGGTAATCATTTTCTATCACAAATGTTTCTCAAACTATCAGAATTTTGGCAAATCCTTCGCAAACTATCAAAATTTTCGCCCACTTCAAACCTTACCACGCTGTTATTTTTATTATCAATATCTTAGAATAGCAACTTCCAGAGAGGCACAGAAGCAAAATTTCAAAGCTGTTTACGAATTATTAGGTAAAAGACGGGCTTTTTGAGTGGCATGTATGTTTCTTCGGCATTGAAAGTGTCTCGATGCAGATTCTGAATGCAGGTTTTGTCATGAAAATCTTTATTAACGAAGAATTTCGACGGGCTTCTCGTCACAGTTTGCATTTCATCTCATGACAATTATGAAGGTAATAATACATGGTGCCGGTACTACTCTGATCACAGCAATTTCAAAAACAGAGATACATCTCCAAACATCTGAAGGGACGTTGCATGAATATGGTATCTTTCAATCTAATTTGTAGCAGGATGTGGAAGGTTGGAACTTGAAAGAGCGTATTTGCGGTAATACAATTTTCAGAAATTTTTTACCGGGCGCTTCGCCCGTAGCCATTATCGGTATAGATATATCTCATTTTTCTCGTCCAGTGCCACACATCTAATCCCTGCAGTTTGATGGCCAAGTGGTTAGAGCATCCGTCTTGCCACCGGAAGGTCTAGGGTTCGAATCCTGGCCGGGTTATACCGAAGACTTAAAAAATGGAACCTACTGCCATTGTGCTTGGTGCTCAGCATAAGCAATGGAGTCGGGAAAGCAAGCCAGTGAGCCACAACTCAGTGGAAAAAAGGCCGTGGCCGGTTCGACTTAAAACCAATTGGTTAGAAACTGAGCCGTAAAACCTCATCTAAGTACAGTTTGATAAAATGTCCTTGATGTCATACTACTTTAAAATCCTAATGTTGAGTGACTTTACATGCATATACGGGCACGTAGCCGGGGCATGAGGGGCACGTGCCCTCCCCCCCAAAAAAAAAATTCAATAAAAGGTCTTGCACTGAAGGAGGAAAAATTTTACGAGACCAACCCTTTGTGGAATAAAATTACAGGAAAAAAATGGAAAGTCTTGCACCATTTTGCATCTAAAGTCCTCGAAAAAGGCAAAACATTTTCAAAGGAGAGGCCCACTCCCCAAATCCCCTTCCCCTTGGACCCTTTGCCCAGACCGGCGAAACTCCAACATCGATGTGTCCCCCTCCAAATTGGTTACTCTAGGCTACGCCTGTGCATATACATCAAAGTTTCCTTGCAGCACCACAACAATGTATGGAGCATTTTGAAAAATTTTCCTATGAATGTCCAAATCAGAAGAAAGATTTTATTACGTTCTCAAGGGGTCAGTTCTGGGAAGACACAGACAGACGATCAAGGACACATTCGGGGCAATAAAATTTATATGGTGCATTGTCACTTAAACAATATAAACATGTAAGTGTACACACAGATAGAACGCAAACACAAAACCTTGAAGCACCCAGACTGCTTATCTCATTCTGTTCAAAATATTCAGACAATTTGACTTCTATCATAAATGTATGGCAGTGTGCTTGCCCTTGCATGATGTACGGGACATCAGCAAGATGTACAAAAGAGAAAGAGCAAGATATTTGTCATCTCAAATGAATCGGTAATGAGAAAAGGTATACAGTGAAGACATATTTCCGACAAAGAAAATATGAAGAAAACAGAAGTCAGAGTCTGCATAATGTTAATATTACTAGTGCCCTTATTTAATTCATCTGTTTCTATAATTTTCCCATAACCATAGGCGTAGGAAGCTGTTCGAGACTGGGTGGGGCTGAGCCTTATTTCGGATTGCTGTCCTGGGGGAAGGATCTAAGAAGGGGATCCCTCTCCCCTTTTGCTTCCTACGCTTTGTTGACATCATTGGGTGAATATGGGTGAATAAAGCCAATCTTCTAAAATACCATCAAAATATGCCATGAAGGGGAAACGGGGCACAAATAATCGGAAATTTTTCAGGTCAAAGTTCAGCCCCTTTTCCACATATAAAGAAAGTTTATTTCTTGTTGACTATAAAATTTGACATGACTAGTCGTCCAATTGGTGCTACTACACGTTCTATTGGTCGTCCTCGTACTCGTACACGTGTACGTATTCGTCCGATTAGTGCTACTACAGGTTCTATTTGTCGTCCTATTCGTACTCTTACTCGTATACGTAGTCGTACGTGAGGTTATTGCTACTACACATTCTTTTGGTCGTCCTTCTGTTCGTTTTCGTGCTCGTGCGCGTGTTCGTTACTTAGTTAGATGGGGTTTTACGCCTCAACTTATAACCTTTTGGCTTAATCTAGCGGCGCCCACTGCCTTTTTCCAGTTGTGGTGGCTCGTGCTCGTATACGAAGTCGTACAATTATTGCTACTAAACTTTCTATTGGTCGGCCTGTTCATAATCGTGCTCATGCTCGTATACGTAGTCGTCCGATTATTGCTACTACACGTCATATTGGTCGTCCTGTTCGTATTCGTGCTCGTTCGATTATTACTACTTCACTTCATATTGGTCGTCCTATTCGTATTCGTGGTCGTGCTCTTATACGTATTACAATTTTTGCCTAAATGGCGCTCCATACATGAATTGTGCCTTTTATGATATAAGTATGAAGTTTTGGTACACGGTTAGAGCACATTCAAGAAATATTTTTGGCTATAGGGCCATCGCACATTCTTCATATTACAACAGTAGTGGCCATTTTTCAATTACGGCCCCATTGGTATGCGTTGTACGTATATTTTGTAAAAATAATTTTGAAGAAAGAACTGTTTTGATCTCATAAACTTGACATGTGGCACATAACTAAAGACCCCAATTATAGCGCCACTATTCTCCTATGGAAGCATCCCCTGTTAATAATTATATTAATGCTTCCATTTGTTCTTCATCACAGACAACACCGAAAAGAGACATGGGCACAACTTTTGCGATATGCTACCAAACAGTATGGGGTCTTTCGACAATTGCATATAACAGTAGACTAGATGAAGTATCACTGATACCAAAATGGGATCAATGTAGTGTACGTAATTTTAATGAGCTTAGAAGCCGGATATCGTATACCAGGCTTTGATTGGGTGAAAGGGCGTGGGTAAAAATACCAAGCTTTGAGCTTCGCTAACAAAAAATCTTCAAAGTCATGGAAATTGCCATGAACGGCCAACTTGTCAGCTTTCTTGTGAGGGGCAACTTTTACTTAGCGAAGGCTTTAGCAAGGTTTTAGAGACCGCTTTAACTTTTTCAAGTTAGAGCGTAAGTCAATGGAGGACTTATTTGAGATAAACTACCCTATGACGTTAATGGTTGCCATACTTCAAATATAGGCAATTAGTTTTCGTTTTACCTAATTTTGAAACTTTTCTTTGTAAAAAGCGCTGCTGCCGTCAAAAAATTGAAAGCGTTGCATTTAACATATAATTAAAGACCTTTAACTCTAAGGCCATCCTAAATTTGTGATGTGATGATAGTGACTTCCATGTTTCAAAATGGACACCATTGCTCTTTAGTTTACATGGATAGGCGGACTGGCCCCTTGTGGCGATGTGGCGATCGTCGCATGGGCCGCTCGGTTTATGGCTCCCTTGTGCCAGATGCTGAAAAAAAGGAAGAGAAGGAAAAAGGGAGTAGGGAAGGGGAGATGAAGAAAGAGAGAGTAACAATTGAGGGAAGTCAAAAAAAAGAGAGATTGTGAAAGATGGAGATAGGGAGGAACACAAGATCGCAATGCAGTGTGCACCGGAACTGATTGTACTCTGAGGGTCCACAGCTCCCTATAATAATCCCTTGCCTCATCGATTTCCCCCATAAGACGTTTTGGCCAATGTTCAGTAATGATCATAGAAACCACGAGATTGAAATATAATTTTACGGTCTGGAGTCAGGGCTAGTGTTAGAAATGGTGGATAACCTTAACACTAGCCGCTTGAGACATCTACAGGCTCCCAGCCAGGTTCTACATCTCAAAGGGCTATTTCCTCATTCTCATTAACCCCTTGTTCATTAGAAGACATACGGACAAATAAGTAAGTAGTACTTAACAACACCATACCTCCCCCTCCCCCATTACTTGTACCGGGGTCATGACAGATTTTAACATTTATATTTCTAAAAAAAATTCCAGGCAATCAAAATTTCAGAATTTTCCCAAGGAATGACCCCCGCGTATTACTGAAAAGACGTTAGAAAGTTTCTAACGTCGACCCTACTGTGGTCATAGACCAAATAGCGAAGAAAACGAGTGAGCTGAGACAACTTTTTCTTATGTGACAACATTTTTTAGATGAGCCCCAAACGCGTTTGAGCTATACATTTCTGTGGGAGTAGGGGTATGGTGTTTGGTGTTTGCTTATTTGTTTTCGACCGACTAGCTGATGATTTTTTTTAAATCAATTTCTACCATAAGTCGTTCTGTAACTTTCGAAACTTTAATAAATCCTCCCCAAACCATCAAAATTTTCCTTCGCTTCGGGCGCTCCCAAGAACTCCTCATGGCTGTGCTTGTTATCGATACCGTCTCAGACCATGGTGCTAATCACTATTCATCGGTGGAGGGCTCTTTAACCGATTGTTCGTGTCCGGAGGAGTGATTATAGAGGAGCACAGGATTGCAAGAATGCGAAACATGGAAATTCAAGAGAAGACATGAAAATTGAAAGCTTTCACGAATTATCACGAAAACCTCGCCGTCGTATTGGCAGATAAATTTTAACAGGGAATTGAAAGTTTCTCGGTGCATAATCTGCATGGAATTATTGTCATGGAAAAGATTTCTAATGGAAGATTTCGGCGCGCTTAGCTCACATTTGTCACTGTTCTCACTCAGCATCTCATGACTGCATGGAAATAATATTCGAACCAATATGGTAACCCTTTCAGAAAAACAGAGGTACCTCTCCAACCTATGTCAGTACAGAAGCGAACGCATCAAAGGAGGATCCTAGAGCAATTTAAGGAGCCTGTACAAAAACATTTGTTCTGTAGCGTGATATGAAAGATTATAAAGAATGTATTTGTCGTTATATATTTTTGTAGATCGAATAGCATGCCACGGTCAAAATATCACTTATTAATGAGAATTTCTGAGGATTTAATTACTTTACGCCTTCTCACAGGACGATTGAAAGATCAGTCGTGGGTGCTACCTATGGCAGGTACGCATATACACAATTTACTCAGACTTCATGGGAATGGGATGGGATGGGGTTATGGCATGAACTATTGTGTCCCCATCACCAACTCCTGGCCTTGCCACTGTACTATTTCATTCATTTTAATATCCTATAGAGATCACTATCGATGAAGACAAGGGAACTGACCCCTAAATGGTCAGTATAGCTAAAATAACCACAACATGACCTTTCTTCTAAAATTGCTGAACACCCCATATGTACCATTGTTCAATGATGATACTGACCACATGTTATGAGCATCAATCTGTGTTAGAAGTAACATTTTGACTGTTTGATCCCAAAATGGCCCTTTTGTGCCGAAATAACCCCTAGTTGACCTTTGACTTTAAAATCCCAAACAACCAAGCGAGTTTTGCCACCTTTAAAATCCTCTTGAATGAAATCTGGTATGTTGTAAATGGGTCTTGGAAGTGCCATTTCCTGCAATCTGGTATTTGTCCAAAATTTTCTGGTACGTTACGCACTAACTGATGGTGGCACACCGCTTAGATAGTGTAAAAGAGCCGCTCACTGCAATTTGTCGCGGCCGAGCGAAACTCCCAGTCCGCTCCTGCTTACATGCATTCGCCATCTACACTAGATCCTTATGCATGTATAAAATCTTCTTCTTTGATCTTGTAAGCACACCATTAGACACCATTAAGCAAGATTAGGTTTTCCCATCTGAGAACGGTGCTGTGGCTGAGTGGATAAAAGTGGTGGCATTTGAAGCGAAGAAACTTGGCAACCGGAAGGTTCGGGATTCGATCCCTCGCCGGGTCAAACTAAGGTGGGTTTTCCAAGAGCAATCTATGGTTTTCCCATCTGAACTGCAGGCTTTTCAGAAGAAACCAAATTTGATCTAAATTGCTTAGTTGGTTAGCCACCAGACATGAGGTCGTTATTCATAACCCATATAGGCTTCTCCCATATTTGTGGTCACTTAGCATTGTAAAACAACGGACCTTAAAGGCCTGAATAAATTTGAAAGCGTCTGCCCAAACTTGTCATGAAAGATATACAATTATACACAATGTCAAACTATGGTGGCCATCGTTGCCAATTTTCCACATGGCCGCCTTGGATAGGTCTTTTGCCTAATATGAGCTGACAAGGTAAATTTATGTAAGCTATTGTAAACATTTGGGCAAACAATTTTTAAATTTAGCACATAATGAAATGATGCTATACACGCTCAAGCTTTCAATTTGTATCAAATTAACTTCATAGGTAAATATTTTGATTTCAAATCTCACAGTTATCACCTTTCATCGTATTATTTTGACCTAATAAGTCATATGCTGACCTATGCCGACCTTTCATCTCAAAGTTTTGACATTCATCTCAAAAAAGGAAATTTAATGTCATTACTTTCCCTTCGATCTAATTCTTTTGACTTTGAAAGTCAAATTTTGATTTTTAATCTCAAAGGTATACCCTTTAATTGAGATATTGTGTCTTCAAAGTCAACATGTTTGACTTTTGTTTCATTCTTTTGACTGTAATATCATTACTTTGGATTGCTCTTTCTGAATTTATGGGCGGTTGAAAAAAATAGACTTAAGTCTAGAATGACCTTTGTGCATGAAGCATAGCCCTAACCCTAACCCTCAACCCTACCCCTAATTCACTTTCGGTCTCGCGGATCTTCAGTTTCCCGGGTGGTAATAAATTGATAACAAATCTGTACCAACAACTATCGAATCTGTACCAACAACTTACAACGCACGTGAAGGAAACTCACCAGATATTATTGGTTCTCTCCTTTCCCTGCAGTCATGGGAACATGTGTTACATTTGTACACCAAATCTGCTATTTGGGTTGTTAAACCTGGCCACCAAACACTCTGGTTTGACTTTGCTCTACATTCTACAATGCCCTGATGGCCCTTATGAATAAAATCCAAAACCTCTAACCTGAGGTTACGGGGACGGGTGCGAGATAGTATGATAATCCTAGATCCTCTCATTATCATCTGATTTTTGTGGGTAATTTCCCCCTTAATAGGTAGAATGCTTTCAACGCTCCCAGGTGATTTGGATTTACCTGGCTGGCTGGTTACAAAATTGAATTAGTTGCATGCGTACACTATCTGTTCCTTTTTGATTTTAGAAAAATATGGACTTGTCACAGGTAACTCAGACCTTATAGCATAGGATGTAACTTTCCCTCTAATTCATGTGGGGATGGGCTATGTCCACAGGTAACTTCGGATAGGCCATCCGGTACAAGTATGTGAAGAATGTGAACAATATCATAGCTGTACATCATAAGTCTGATTCGGAATCTTTGGATTTTTAGCAACAGCTCATTTAAGTCTCTCCTGTCAAAAAGTGACTTAGAGGGAAAATGCAGTCCCCCAATTTGAGTTAGTGTACCCCGGTACACTAGGTCAGGAATGGCTTAAATCAATCATGTGACAATACTTTTGTCACTTATTTCTTCAATTTAAGCAGAAAAACTCTTTGGTTTACCTTCAATATTCAATGATTTTATCAGAAAACATTACAAAAAACACTTGTGAGAGAAATAAGAGGAAATCTGTAAAATTTAGCAAATTTTTGAAAATAAACTTGGGGCTACTGCCTTCTACCTTTAAGGAGCTTATGGTCAGTTTTAATCCTGAACTTCATCGCAATTAGGAAGTTTTCAAATGTGTCACAGGCCCATGTAACCTCAAGTACCTCCATTTCAATAGGAACACATTTACTTTTAGCATTGGTACGTACCTGACCTAGATGCACAAAACACCAGTCTCCACTCGCCCTGTTAGCAGATACATCTAACTTTACTATGGAAGCATAACTTGCAAGCTTGGTTTCCATGTTTGGGTCAAATAATGCAAGGCATGAACCACTCGGGCAAAATCGATTCACAATGCCAAAAATCTTCGCACATCATGAATGATTTCTGGCCTTGGCATTTCCATAAGTGCCTTTGCTTCAAGAGCATTGGTAAGATTCCTTTATCTGAAACAATGTAGCCAACAAAAAGAAAATATCTAGTCTGTTATAAGCCTCCCCCAATCTGGCGTCATGCAATTTCTGATTTGGGGCATAAATCGTACCTCTTAAACGGTGTTAGACTAGCGGCGAAGTCTGAAAATTTTCAAACCCCCGGTACAATCTTGTTAAAGTTGACTACCCTTAAAAAGTTCCTTAGGGTATCAACTTTCACTTTCTGTTGGTTGTCAACTTTTAAATTTACCCGAACATGGTAATCAGGAGGGTCAAAGGTCGCGAGTCTATTTTCACACAAAAATACAAAAAATGATACAATATAATGCTTGTTTCACTAGAGGCGAAACCCTGAAATTTCTCCACCCCTCGGTTACACTTTGCAAAGGTTGACGACCACCCTTTAAATGTTCCTTATTTTGTCAGCATTCGTTGTTTGGTAGTTGGCACTTTTTAAATTTACCCGAACAGGGTAATCAGGAGGGTCAAAGGTCACGAGTCAATGTTCACCCTAACTTCAACAATCTTGGCACTATACTTCTATACATGTGTGCTTCACATTCAGTTTAATTTATCGGGAGGCTTTTCCCTGAGACTAGTGAGGTAAATATTTCGACTAACTATACATTAAAAATCCTTGGACTCCAATCAATGTATAAAACCATTAATTATCAATATTTGCTTTGGTTACATTGAATAATTTCATTAAAATTGTTTAGTTTGCTCCATTACAAATTTACACGTTATAATATATATTTTAATGTATCTTATGCATGTTTTGCCAAGTGGAGATAAAGCGTCTCTCAATAACGACAAAGTAAGATCGTTATACGCTCTTCATTGCAATATAATGCTCTTCTGTCGAATTTTTGACTGCGCAGCAACTCAGTCTTAAACTTCTGCCAAACAGGGTAATCGTAGCGAAGGGCTAAACGTAAAACCTCGTCAGCTTCACGCAGACTAGCCAAATTTAGAAACCACACTCTAAAAACACCCTGGTTAAATTTAACCAGTATTGTGGTCACAGATTAACCAACCGTTTCCTGGTTAAAGTGACCGAGGAAGTCTGGTTAAATTTAACCAGGAAAATGTTAATATTTGACCGGGATTTAAACATCATTCATTAAATTCACCAGTGCAGTGTTAATTTGACCCCAATTTCTTGGTTATTTTAACCAGAAAAAGGTTGGTTAATCTGTGACCACAATACTGGTTAAATCTAACCAGGGTGTTTTAAGAGTGCATATGTGGTAAGGATAGCGAAAACATGTGGCTATGGTGTTTTGCTTCAGTGTTTCAAAGTTATCATTTGTTGTAAACAAATTAAGATTTTCTCATATAGTTGAGGCTTCTGCCCATACTTTTATTAAAGTCTCTGGGCTATATGCCATTAAAAGAAAACAAATATACTTCTGACAATTTTGATGTTGAGCATCTAAAGGCAAAAAGTCAGAACAGTCATTACAAATGCAATGCACTCTGTAAGCAGGAAAGGTAGCGCTGAGCAGTTGTTTTTTTCCATTATTAAAACTGCGAATCCAATGTTAGATGTGCTGTGGCCGAAAAACCCTTGCTGTGGCCGAGTGGATAAAGGCGGTGGCATTTTAAGCGACGAAGCTTGGCGACCGGAAGGTTCGAGGTTCGATCCCTGGCCTGGTCAAAGTAAGGTGGGTTTTTCATCCAAAAGCAATCTAGGGGTTTCCATCTGAACTGGCCTTTCAAATTCAAAAGATACCAAATTTGATCTAAATTGTTGAGTTGGTTTGCCACCCGACGTGAAGTTGTAATTCGTAAGCTACATAGGCTTCTCCCACATTTGTGGTCGCTTAGAGTCTTAAAACAACTGCCCTTCAAGGCCTGAATTATTAATTATTATTGGTGTAAGAATCATAAAATACAACGCTCCACCTTGAACACGTGCCACTTTAATCTTGCCCTAAATGCGTCAAAGAGGTAAACAATAAACAAATTTTTTGCTTTTCGTGAAAAGAAGCATTTTGAGAAGCCCGTGAATTGAAACTGGCTTTAACCTAATTTGCATATGAAAAACCGAATCACTAAGCTCTCCTAGAACCAGTTTCATTCAGTCCCTAGCAAGACAACGCTGAGTTAAAGGGGCGAGAAAGCTCCCAGACTGCCAGAGAGAAAATTATTTTCAAGGTACGAGATGTGTTTACATAAAAGGCAAATGTAATTTCGATTCTTAAAATTTCTACCAGGCCTAAATGATTGAGGGTCCCTCCCACTGCTCCTAACATATGGACCTGTATTTTCGAACAGTGAACCCTTTCTTACCATCGGTCAACTGGTCTGGTTGTTTTAAGGTTATATCTGAATCTGGTTGACCCCTGATTAAGCCAACCAGATTATACTTGTTACCAGGCCAAAAGAATGATAGGTGGCGACGCATCTCCTCCCCAAAACCCTTGAGTTCGCTGAATGACTCTTCCCTCTAACCATTAGCGGACAAAACGTATTCTGTTAAAAAACGTAACTATCAGTCCTTTGTAAGGAACCTGTTTCCTAAATATCCTCCTCACAATGCTAGATGCAGCTGGAGTAAAACTAGTAATCCCAAATTTGTGTGATTACTAAACACTGTCTTTATAACTTTACGAAAATGAAAGCAAGATTATATATGAATTTGTAACGTATCAACAACCCCCCAACAAGCTTCCTTGAATGAATTTCAACAGGATATTTTTTGGAGAACTGCGAATTATTTTATTAAGGCTAATGGATTTTTTTTCTTTTCAGTTTAAGAAGATAAAGTTCAATTCCGGAATGGCGGTGGGTTGGAAACAATGAGCTAATCGAGACTCCTTAATTAAAGAAGAGATATCACCCATGAATTTACCACACAAAAAATAAAAAACTTGAAGAGCGACTAAGTTCCATTGGGACTTAGTTTCAACTCCCTATCAAAGAAAAGGTAGAGGACAAATGTGTGTTGGAACAAAAGAAATCCGTACTTTGTCAGTTTGTAACGCTAAAATATGTTACGCGCATGCCTTCCCGAGAAAAGACGCTTCATGCCTTAGTAAACTTTACCATCATGTTCGAAAACTTTTAGAAGAATATTTAGTGTTTATGCATGTGATATTGCTACAACCTACCCCTCTTCACTGATCTTGTTCATGTTGGCAAATAGTAATTTCAATGACAGAAACACCATAAGGTATTTAATAAATAAGTCAATTAATTTAGTCATGTGATTACTGCACATTTAATCTAATAAATGCTATGGTTCCACAACGACAGGGAAAAAATTCAAATTTCTTTGATTCAGCTACGAAAATAAATTGCATGGTATAAATATAAAATTGAAACCTAGCCCACCGTTTATAGTATACATACACACACTGCTGAGATAAGTGCTCATACGAAAATGGGAAGATCATTTCATTGAAAGATAAATAGTATTTGGGTACTGTACGTTAGGCTAAAGCCTCTAGGATAGGCTTGGCCTTTTTGTTCGTGCAATGCATACAAAGCGGCAAGCATACTTGTAATCGATTTGATTGAAACTTACATTTGTTGAACCAGAGATCATCCAGTTGCACAACATTTTATGGTTGGCATATTCTCAGCCATACAGGCTTTGCCTATCAAGCACAATATATTTAAACAGTGTATAAGCATAGGTTAGGGCTGAAGCACAGTAAACATGTAACATTTAGAATGACTACAGCCCACCTGATGACGATTTGTGTATTTTTCAAATTTTCAGTGTTGTACCAGTAACTTATCAAACCAGCAGAGCTGAGAAAGTGTTGGCAGCTTTAGAATAACCTGCAAGATCGACGCTCTTTTTTTTTTTTTTTTTATTTTTTTTTTTTTTTTTTTGATTCCTTACCGAAGGCAGGGAAGGAATCTATGCGATTGTATTGTTGTGTGGGTATGTGTGTGAAAAATAAAGTATGTCGCAAACTCCTCCTAAACCGATGAAGTTCAAACTTGGTGGGCAGGTACCTTACTATAAAAACTTGAGCATGCGTAATTTCTGAGGTCATAGGTCAACAGTCAATGGGAAGGTCAATTTTGCTAAAACTTGGAGTTTGTGTTATAAATTGACTAATAGTATGTAATCAGAAAAATTAATAAAACCATTTGATATGTTAGGACAGATAAGATAATATTTGAAGTCGTGCTTACTGGTTGCTAAGGGTGGGATCAGAGGTCAAAATGTAGGTCAAAGATCAAATTTGTGGAAACTTTGAGAAAAAGTGTTCTGCGAACTCCTCCTTAAGCGTTAGTCCGATTAAGTTTAACTAGCTAGCTAGATGAGGTTTAACGGCCCAGTTTCTAACCATTTGGTTTAAGTCGAGCCGGCCACGGCCTTTTTTCCAGTTGTGGCTCACTGGCTTGTT
>WURT03064085.1:0-13725 GCA_009936505.3 Holothuria glaberrima | reverse complement strand
TTTTCGTTCAGTCTCTGTTCCTCCTTGAATTTAGTTCTATGTTCGTCTCGTAAATACACCCACGCCAAAATGCCACGCTACATTATTATCGTGCATTTTTACATACATGATGGATGTAAGCATTCAGTACATGAACGTATGTATTCAGTACATCGTCGGGAGCAGTCAGTACATGAACGTGTATTTTTAGTACATACATAGTATGTTTTTCGATGATCACCGTATGTCGGTGTGCCTGGTTGGCGTTCATGCAGCGCGCCAAAAGGCTCACTCCGTGTGGCACGCGGGAAGCCCAATAATAACATGATGATCGAAAGTTTTTACATGTACAACGTGTAGTTTTAGATGTACAATGTGGTTTTTTTTTTTTTTGCATGTTCATCGTAACTATTTACATGATTATGATACTTTTAACATAATGAAATATATATTGTTAGTACATGATCGTGTAAATTTACATCATGAACGTATAAGTTAGTACATCATGGTGTATTTTTGGTACATGAACGTGTGTTTTTAGTACATAAACGTGTATTTGTAGATCATCATATGTCGTGAGCCTTTTGGCGTGCCATACGAAACCACTCCCAGAAGAGGGCCACAGTGTCAGAACACATGGGGCACATTCTAAAACTTTGTGCATTCATAACGGGGGAATATGCCATCTCCAAGACGCCACCGAAGGCGCTTGAGATTAGTAACGATGGCGTCGTGTGCGACTCGTAACAGCAGGTTTCGCTGGCGGTAAGATTTATGTACTGCATGATCTTTGTAGCCATGCATGTGAAAATATTTTTGTCACATAAATGAAAAATTAATGCCATACAACTTCTTGATTTAACCTTTAATGTAGAAAAAATATGTTATGCCACATGAAAGACACTGACAAAGGAATTCAGAGTTAAAGACAGGCACTCATTACCTCGAGTGCATTTTGACTGGGGAGAGAACAATGTGTAATTGGTGACTGCTCTTTAATTGAAATCAAATTTAAAAGATGCAGAGTAGCTCATGCCCTCATTACACAGCGTACACAGTGTGTTCTGATTTAATGCACATTAGGACCTTGTATGCTCAACCACATGCCCCTTAACTAAAGCAATAAACTAAGTTTGAGTCTGTACAAGGAGGAGCTTAAGACGTTTTGGGAATTAGTTGGGAGATTCGGATCCATCTGGGATGAGGAGATTTGCCCTTGAAGCCTGGTTACCTGATATTTCAAAACAAGGTTGGGATGGCTGCCTATGTCCTTTCAATTACAGACACTTATGGTGTTTGGGTCATGTGACCTGCAGAAGACTAAATTTGGTATCACTCCATGGTCTATAATTCCAGTCCTGATCCAACACTACTCATGTGGGGGGGGGGGGTGACATCCACTAACCCAAAGTTTCACTATAAATCAAAGGTTCGCTAGACCGACGACCCCTTTGCATGAAAACCTACTTCAGGTTAGAAGTAGTGTTAGGACTTAGTTACAGAATAAGGTTTAAGATAAGGCTTATCCTCTGGGAGAATTAGGGCTTGGGTAAGGATTATGGTATAGGTTAGGATTAAGTTCAGAGATAGGATCTACAACGTATAGTGAGCCTTCGATCTAACGAACCTTCGATCGTGTGAACCCTGCCCACCTGTGTGCACTTACATAACCGTTCATGTTTTTGTTTTACTGGGGGGGGGGGCGATCCGTACTTATATATATATATATATATATATAATATATATATATATATATATGTAGCTAAGCCAGTACTTGTTGGGATTTAGTCTGCAGTCTGCCAATTCACATTCTGCTCCACTGTACAGTACTTCACTGAAAAGAATTAAATCATATACAATCATATCGATGCATGTCCTAGTTCCATAACAGCATACCAGTTTACATGGTCCTATCTGTGCCCCTTGAAGATGTATATCAGTGTCACTAGAAGAAATCACTGTAACTATGGTTGCTTAGCCCAGTAAACTACAGGGGATATATTCAATGTCCATACAAAAATATTTACATACAAATGAATTAAGGTAAAGCTGAGATGGCTGTTGAATTTGATTTTGTGTAGGCCTAAAGAAATTTCATTTTTCACCTATGTGGCACAGGTTAAAGCTTGGCCCGGTGTATTGTACCGGACCATGGAAATTGGGGGAATCTTGTGCACACAGTCTTGGGAAATTTAGGCTTCCTTGTGGTTTCATGTGACCTTCTGCAGGCTACTTAACGACTAGCATAATTACTAACAGTAGACACTGCATAAGATTGTTTTTTTTTTCGCAGAAGTGCTAATATCTACTAATTGCTAGGCTATCATATCTTTCATCAAGTTTCCTTACCTTCTCGCAGCTCTGACTCATCACAAAGGGCTTGCCTAGCAACCTTTACAAGGTGTTCCACGAAAGTCATCAATTTGTTGTTTATAATAATCATCATCATCATCATCAATCATCGTCGTCGTCGTCGTCTTTGTCATCGTCATCGTCATCGTCATCATCATAAAAATCATCATGACGACGACGATGATGATGATAAAGTATGGAAGTCATTCGAGTTGCTCGTAGCCCCTGTCAAGAGTCAAGAAATACCGAAACACAACTATTTTGTAAATTAAATTTTAGTTGGCTCGAAACTTACTTGTGTGGGATTTTCTCACTTTTCTCTTCATTACGTAACTAACACAGTTTGAGTGGGCTAAAGAAACGAATTTCTTGACACGTCAGATTACGTTGATTTGAATGCATGTTCCATATTCGTACAAACTATATTACGTATGTTATTATTGTAACCTCACAAGTTACACAAATCACACCTCTTCATTAAAAAATTGACCTGCTATTCTGATAGAGTAAAGTGGTCAAAATGCGATGCTTCCGATCTGTTTACTGCACATCCGATGAGGTGTAAGATAGCTAAATGCTTTATTCTAATGGTTTTAATTCTCTGGGTACTTCAAGGTTTCCAGGGCGTTGCCTCTTTGGCCCTAGCACGGGCCCTTGGAACCCCACACCTTGAATAGAGCGCTCCAGGTCCCCCATTCACAAACACACACACATTAAATTCCGCCCCAAGCTACATTTTTTCGCTAACGACGTTAACTGGTGTATGGTTTGTAAATTTGACTAAGTCTGCGGAGCTGACGAATTTTTATTCCTTAAGCGCATCGCTCTAACTAACTGAAGCGCATCGCTAGGGTTAGACTGTGTGGCAGAAGGCAAGGAGAGCCACTATGCGGGCAAAAATTCGACAAGGTCAATTTTTACGTATGCACGAATGCCATATTTTTGTTATGTTGAAACCAATATGATCTTTATCTTCTCTTTATTTAGAGAGCTTTATCTCCAGGTGGCAAAATATGCATGCGAATATTAACGTATAACGTGTAAATTTGTAATGGGGCAAACTAGTGAAATTTAATTAAATATTCAACGTAACCTTGGTAAAAAATGGTGATTAATGGTTTAACACAGTTGTCAGAATTCAGAAATGTTTATTTTAAATATATGTAAAATATTAACCATACTAGACTCAATGAAAAGCACTCTATGACTGAACTGAAAGTAACACAGACATGTATAGTATCAAATTTGTTGGAGTTTGGGTAAAAATTGACTCGTGACATTTGACCCTCCTTATTGCCATGTTCGGGTAAATTTAGAAAGTGACAACCATCAAAAAATAAAGTTGACAAAACAGTAAACATCTAAGGATGGTCGTAAACTTTACAAAGTGGTACCAGGAGGGTCGCTAGATTATTGCAGCTCTTTTTTCTATCTCACTTATTCATGATATTGGTACAAAATACAAATAATTGATTTGAGTTTAATTTCTCCATTCGATGCAGCTCTGAGCAATTCAAATATTTACAAATGTGCAGAAGTTCCTCTGCTATAGGTTCACATACAAATAAATTACACGTCAATACATTCTGACACTATCCTTATTTAAGTACCCGTCAAAAATCATTGAACAAATGTAAGGTACCCCACACAATAATGGATGAATTCATTTAACAAAGGCAGAAAATTCAGGTAGATACATGAAGTTGACATCAGTACAAACAGTTACGTAGAAAGGTTTGGGCAGTGAGCAAAACATTCTTTCAGAACACTGAAATTTCTTAAAGCATTCTTAGTTTCGACTTTCAAAATAAATTTCATTTAATAAAAAAAAAACTCAATACTTTTCGGCACAGTGTTGTTTATCTTGCAATTATATACATGATGTTACAGTAAGAATGAAAAAGTTCGTAGGATGATCTAATACCAGATTGTAACCAAAGAAGAAGTCTTTTTTGTCAAAATAGATTACCTACCGAAAATAGTTATTCCGAATCTAAAGAGAAGCTATCTGTAACGTAACAATCCGAGAATAAATGTCCAATAGTCTCAGTTGCTATTTAACAAAAAGAACAGATAAGGCTTACACATTTTTGCATTAAATAAAGGAGCTTATTGGTGAATAGCAAAAGATGGAGGGATTTGAATTGAAAACACTGGACTTTGGTCTCACGAAGACTATGAAAGGAGATTCTAAAAATGGTTTTCCAGTCGTCGTCATTAACGTTAAAGAATGAGTTCCTTTTAACGACTGCACGTGGAGGAAGAGATACATGACGAATCAGAAGAGATTTAATTGCCTTGAGGGCTTAGGAGTATTTAAAATGCTATTTACTAAGAGGTCCGCAGTAGCGGTGCCCTACTCAAGTTTAAATGAACTTTTCCACGAGGGTGGAATAGCCGAAAGCATCCAGAAAACTTTGTAAAAGGGAATCTTGTCACATAAAATTGGTCTCAGAATTCAAAACTATTATATTACGCCCAACAGGGGTCAAGTCTCTTGTGCACCACAACCTTATTTTTAAGTTGCACGAGTTTCTGAAAGTAATTGAGTCTAAAACGATCGTCATCATTGTGAGTAAAACGAATGTCTAGAAAGAAAATGAGGCCAAACCTGAGGTTCATATTAAACTCTCCCAGAAAACCCGGAGGAGAAGTTATAACGTTTCCTAACGGGAAGATTGAAGTTTTTTTTTTTTTTGAAATTCACTTTTAAGCCAGACGACATCTTAAATTTATTGAGAATACTGAGCATTTTACTTAGAAACGGAATCTTTACTACCATCTAGAAGAATAACCGTGTCGTCGGCATTTTGTAACAATTTAAGATCATTGCCCAAAATACTAATACCGGTAAATTGTTATCAGTGTGGATAATGGCTTTAGCAATAATATCGGTGGAAATAATGAACTGATACGGACTTAAAGGGTAACCTTGCCTTACACCTCTTTGAATATTAAAGAAACCAGAAGAGTGACCATTATTACACATACAAACAGCACTGTTGTTGTATAGAGTAGTAACGCAACGGCGAAAACTGTCACCAAAATGAAAAATAGGCTAAAGATATATCAATAAAATTCCAATTCACAGTGTCGAAAACCTTTTCAAATTCTATGAAGAGCAAAAGACCAGGTGACTGATTGTTGTTAGTATAACTAATGAGGTCTAAAATAAACCTTATATTCTTACCTATAAATCTATTAGCAATTAGACCGGTTTGATTGATGCCAACACACTCCCTAAAAATACCTTTCAATCTACTGGCTAGGGCTTTAGCGCCAATTTTATGGTTAGTTTTTAATGAAAAAATGGGTCTATAATTTGTTAGAAAACATGGATGTTTGTCAGGCTTTCAGATGAGAGTGATAATACCTCTACTTTGCTCTTTAGATAACGAATTATTTTGATAAGCATAATTTAAGGAGTTAACAACCAATAGCCCCATACAAGGCCAGAAAAATTTATAAAAGTTAGTTGATGTAAGCCCACTAGAACCAAGGGATTTCCCATCTGGCATGGAAAACAATGAGCTATGGCATTCCTTCAATGTAAGTAGCCCCTCACAAAGCTCAAAATTGAAATTGTCTGAACGAAATGGAGGTAATATATAGTAGTAAAATTATCGCTATTACGGAAGGGATTAGAAGAGTACAGGGTGCTATGAAATTTCCGAATTTCGGACAAAATATCGGCATTCTTAGTAATATATGGGTATCGCCAGTTTGAAGCTTTTTATACTATTGTTGGCTCTGTTTCTCCTGTCCAAGTTTAAAAAGTACTTTGAGTTCTGTTCATCAAACTAGACCTAACGAGGTCTAGATGAACGGTACGTTCATCCAGTTTGTACTTTTAAAGTAAACTGAGGCTCTGCTTGGCTTTAATAAATTGCTGGCGAATTTCAGAAGTTTTCAGGAACAAGCTGTTGTTCAAGAGCTGAAATAAATAAAAGAATATCATTCTCCCCCCCCCCCCCCCCCCCCCCCCCCCCCCCCCCCCCCTTCCGCAATGTACGAGCTTTTAATTTGCAAAAGTTAACTGTCTGCAAACGGATTTTGTACTTGATTAATTCCCAACGGGGAGCAGAATCTAGATGGACTGTATTGTCAATTTCATTTTCAATACGTGACTTAGTTTTACTGACATAATCATTATCGGATAAAAGTGAGTAATTGAACTTCCAGTAACCCTGCTGGGAGTCAATATTTTTAACTTTTGCAGTCAAAGGGCCGAGCAAGTGATGATCCGCGACATCCAGTCATGAGGTCATGTGTTCGTGTGTTCGAATCCTAGCTCGGACATAAAAATTGTCGTCTAGTTTCTGGGTTGTATTTTGTTGTTTCCTATTCCTTAATCATAGTAAGTTTGTCTCACGAAACTAGCATTGCTAGCTTGGCTTAGTACTCCGCGTTGGAAGATTGCCGAATTCCCGCAAGGGAGGATCAGTCAAAACAAACAAACAAACAATAGGACGAGGCGTGAGAAAAAAGTCGAGGCTGCAATGAATGTCTGCAATATTAGAATGTCAGGTGAAAGCGTTACTTAATGGGTTTAGTTTCCTCCAAGCATCGATAAGATAAAATTCAGCCATTGTGAGAAGACATTTATCGTTTGTAGCTTTAAAGTTTGTCCTGTGATTACCTCCTTGCTTATCCATAGACAGATTGAAGATGAAGTTAAAATCTCTCCAGATGATAGTTACAATTGAAGCTATGTAAGCAAAAACTATTGCATCTCATTGCCACATTGCTTGAAAGAAAACCTACAATTTACAATTTTTAGACAGGGTAACAACATACGGGGCACAACTCTCTCCACGAATTTTCAATTGGGCTGTATTTTGCAGAATTCTCCAACAATGCATTGATTTTACTTTTCAAACAAAAAATGGAGAAAACTATGCAACGCTGGAAAAAAGAAAAAGTTTAATGAATAAGATTTGTCTTTCTTTCTCTAATTACGTGCGAACTACTGTGCTATATAAGTGAAAGTGAAAGGCATTTCAGTGTGCTTAAATGTCATGTTGATAAGCACCAATTCATGTGCAAAGGACTTAAGTGCTCAGGTAAGCTTTCACTTTTTGTATGAAGGGATATCAGTCGTAAATAAGACACACACTATTTGCATAGCCGTCGTCGCATTAAAACCTTGGACAAACTATTCGCGGTGTGAAGCTGACATAGTTGATTAGTAAATGAAGAATTTTTGTCCATACAGTAACGAGATTCTATTTTTCGGACACTTCCCAACTGTTTCCCCTAATAATATTGGACTGCACTTACAAAGCGGTAAAACAAGAAGAAAATGTTAGATTATTACGCTGTCTTTGTTCATTACACATTACTTTGGATTTGTGTTGAGGGCAATGTTGAGACACTTTTTCATGTTTCTAGAGAAAGAGATATGGTTCCCCTACGTTGTTGTGGACAGAGAAAAGAGTTGAAAAGATGGAAACATAATGGAGACGTTATCAGCTTTAATAATCACATAATAGAAGGTTTTGAAGGTTTTTATTCATTATCCACAAACTATTCTTTGCTTATTGAGTCGGTGTTACTCTATCATGACGGATACTACGAGTGCACTAATGGCCTATCCGTACTGTCAAGACACATGCTGGTGGTTCAAGGTCTGTGGCGATTTCAATTTGCAACTTTTTTGCTGTTGTTTAGACTATTGTGGCATAGCAATTTTACAAAATTACATAAGATATCAAGTGATCTTTATTCTCCAATAGAGTTGAAAAACACTAACTTTAACATATATATATATATATATATATAAATATTTGGGTATTGCCGGAAACATTTTTCAGGAACAAGAAGTAAAAAAAACAGTTTTACTTAAGGGCATGATCAGTTTGCGAGAGTAACAAACTCAGTTTACAGGGGTTGTGTTTTGAAAACTATTTTTCATGAAAGGCATTAAACTTAAAAAGTCTCAACTAACTAATACTCTGTCAATTAATTTCCTTTTGCTAGACTGTTACTGTAACGAATCCAGTGAATACCATATTGGAAATGATATAGGCCTAAAGGTCATTTGCTTCCTTACAACGTCAAATTCAGCCCATCCTAGGCTCTAAGCGTTACGAAGAACCTAGCAGGAAAGCTTGCAATAAGAAAACTCGAATTAAGACAATATTTTTCACACCAAAACAAAATCCATACAGTTACACAGAAGAGAGGATCGACTGGAAAATGTTCCGCTGAAATACTATAATTTTCTAAGAAATTCATTCATGAAAGGTACAAAAAAACATTGAATAAATGTATAAGTGATCTTCTCATCGACAAATGATTTTTAGACTTAAATTTCAAAAAAATTGCTTTGCTTGTGTTTTGAAAGTAGGGTCTACTAAATACATATACTTCTTTTTAAAAGCTCCTGTAAGATGAGATAATAATATTTTCAGTATGTTAATTGTGCTGAAAACCTTTCGTATGTAAATTTTAATATATTACAAGTCATTTTGTCTAAAACAGGTGTGGCACCATTTTAGGTATGGTACGTGACACGTTGATAGAGTTTGGCTTAATATCACCCGATACATATAGCCTTTACAGTTCTTACTGTAAATGGTGGTATACCATTATCAGTAAAACATACCTGTCACCTGTGTTGTATCATTCTCTTCAAGCACATGATCCTTATCACAGCATTCTGTTATTTTTCAAGGTGTATTTTAAGTTCCAGTTCACTTATTTAAAGGCAATACGTCGTTATAAATACCATACCCATTTTTTGAATTTTTCCAGTATTCTAATTCTTGAAATTTGTTGTGGATATATTGGAATGCCTGTAATTTGTTTAAGTTTATGTCAATTAAAGTCATCTTCAGTATTTCGTAATGATTGAGATACTACTCCATAATTATTTGTGTCACAAATATTTTATTTCATTTATTACTGGTTTATCACAACACAAATTTACATACAAATAATGAAGCGTTTAACTAACAAATTACGTGATAGGAAGTGCACTTAGAAATTTTGTAGGGCTTATCGAAAACTTGGTGACACTCCCTGAGAAAAAATTTACGTAGATAATTGCACACAGAAAAAGAAAAGCAAATATCAATGCAAATAAAGCGTGTGAGAAAAGTTTTGTATTTTAAAGGAAAAATTGAGTCCCAACTCCGCCTGGAGACAGAAAACTTTGTATCATCTGATACTTCGTATGGTACAACTGCTCGTATATATACGTGTCTACGATACATTTGCCTAGTGCGAAAGTCGAAAAGTACTAAAAATCGACCTGTTCGTGATCGTGTTGTAGATCCAGACTCTATTCCATAAATTATTAGCCTCTGAATGGTTCGTCAGAATATCTGAACTTAGGCTAAAACTGGAAATTATATTTCAAGTATTCTGTATTCTGCAGGGGACCTGGAGGTCGACGAAGATGGTATGAGCAAAATATATCGGCTAGACTGGTGCTTATATCCCTGTTTCATCATTGCTTTCCAAATTGTGCAACACAAAAATACTGGTCAATACTGTGTTGTTAGTTGTTTACGTAAGGTACTGTTCTAGGGGTGATCACGTGGAGGGAGGGCGGTAGGGGAGATTTACCACTTTCGAAGGAATGTCTTAATGGGTACAATACAGCATATAAATCTCTACCGCGACCAGTTGCCCCGACGTTTTACATGATTTTGCTTTCAAGGAAAGCAAATTCTTCAATACTTGAAAAACAATCTCAATTTAAACCCAAATGTTCTTCAAAGAAACAATTTATACAAATTCCTTATAATTCCCGGACTTTAGAGTAAGTTTCATGGTGTGCCAGCACATAAAAATTGCCTATGAGAGGTAAACAAGGCTTTATTCTCTATGAATGAAATAATTACGATGCAGAAGTATTTTCACATGATTAAAAAGAGCCACTCAGGAACTAGGATGCAAGTCTGCAGGTAAACAAGTTCAGTTTGGGGTGACTGTATTTCCCATGGAAGAAAGTTAAAGCCCCATCTACACGATCATGCATTTGTTCAAAACATGTTCATGTGCTGGTTGTTGTTCACTTACACATGTATGATCGTGTAGACGGAATTTCGGATGAATGTGAACATAGTCAAATCTGTATGAACCTGTTTAAAGTTTTAGCTGAATGTTTAACCTTCAGAACAAGTGTACAAACATTACGGCCACTCATCTAATCACAAGATGTAACAAGTCATATAACACAGCTGCCTATGCTGACGAGAACTCGACGAACCAAATGACTGACAACGACTAGTGGCGATAAAATCTGGAGATATCCAGTTTCAACCTTTATAGAACTATATGAAGAACACCCGTGTCCACACAACGTGAAACTAAATGAATATAAGAACAAAGAAAAAACAGCCTTGCTTGAAATTTCCCCTGCATTCGAGACTACTGGTGACTGTAACTCTCGTAGGATGTACACATGACACGTGCGGTCCAAGGCCAAGGTTAGTTAATGTTCTAGACATTCGTAGATGTATATGGGGCATAGCCAATCCTGGTCAACCCTTTGCAATTCCGGACGCCATGGTCGCAATGACGACTAAAAAATTTACCTGGCTACTATGAAACACCTTCAGCAAGTGTTGTAGTCGCCAGCCTTTATATGTAACGAAAAAATGGCGACTAACTTTTCTGCAAGAGAACCTTAAGACTCAGTCTCAAAGTACCCAGCAAATACACCCGCAAATAGACTGTAATAAGAAATTACATCAAAATATTTTCCACTTAATAAAATACCGTAACTCCCACAGGCACTCGCAACGATAAAAGATATATTTCCACTACAGCCCAGGTTCTCAACCTTTTTCTATCTACGGACCCCTTTTGATAGCGGAAATATTTGGAGGACCCCCGACAGTAATTGCCTGCAGGGGGAGGGATACGAGGGGAGGGGTTACCCCTCCCCTTTTGAAATTTTTTAATATTTGAGGGTGCTTAGATGCAAAATGATGCATTATTATGTGACTTTTGAAGTAAATTTATGTTCAAGAATTTATATTTAGAAATGCAGTTTTCCTAGGCCTGAAATGCAGTTTTCCTAGGCCTGCAAGTATTGCTTGGCATACTTGGAAATTCTTACTTTCAAATAAGAATTTCCAAGTATGCATAGCACAATTTGATTTTGGTGAAAAATATATTTCCCGTTAAATTTTAATTTGAAAACGATGAGTTGTCAGATGCAAACTGGTTGGTTCTGCATAAGGTCAGGAAAATATGGGTTTTCTTTTTCGGAGATGGCTGCAAATGGCACTGTTTTTTGTCAAATCCAAGTTTAGTTGTAACTGTTCTACTGCCTTTCATTTTTGTTAAATCAGAATGAAAAAATCGTAAGTGTCTTGGAATTAACAAAGTAGGCAACTATTGGACTTTAGTCCTCATTCAGTGGATTGCTGAATGGCTTCCTCATGAGGCTGTATTCAAAGTCTTTATTTAACAATATATCTTGTTCCATTATTCACGAACCTCTTCGGCTTTTGCCGACCCTTATTTTTCACGGACCCCCTGCGGACCCCTTCGCCCTCACGGACCCCCAAATAAATGTCACGGACCCCTTAGGGGTCAGCGGACCCTAGGTTGAGAAACATGGCCTTAGAGTCATTGCAACCTTTCACAGCAAAGGTGCATTTTCAATTACCCCTTAAGTCTATCCAGGCGTATTGCAAAAAATGCCTCCAGCATATTTTGCCAGTAGGATAAGGATATTTTAAGCCAATTGCGTTAGGCCCCAGAAAGGTTGAAAGCATCGCGTTGGCTAGTTGCACCTTGCATAATTTCCTTCGCACCAAAGTTTCAGTAAAAAGTTTGTATTCTAGAACAGCGTTCATAGACCAGAAAATCCCTCGACTGGTAAAATTCAGCAAGAAGATTAGTTGGAGGTATAAGCCATGTTTATAAGGATGAATCCCAATTAAACCATCAAAGAGGAAGAGCACCGACTGAGGCAAAACCGCACGAAATCACCTATGTAAATACTCTAGTCCTACAAATGGTGCGGTTTCCTGGCTGTGAAAAATAATCAGAAGATTTGTATAAAAGTATTGATACTTACCAGATCTACTTGTGTGTTTGCTGGACGTTGAATATTCGACCTGGTTCTCTTTGAGTAACTAAATTACAAAGAAACTGTAACTTGATTCAAAGTGAGTCTATGTGACCTCAGACTTTTGTGCACCCTTGCACGGATTTGGGGCTAAGTGTAACCCCAAAACACGAGTTTTCAGGGATATAACTCTACAACTCTACCTTCTACAGACTTAGGTTTAGTATCAAAAGAATGCCAATGAAAAGATCTTTGATATAAATATAACTTTTAGGGGGGTGTCCCCACTTTTTCTTTCAAATTTGAGTTGAAAAATTGTTATGATTCAAAAATTTCAAAATTTTCCCAAAAATCAGCGACAAGGGCCTTTTGCTCCAAAAAATCTAGGGCCCTGAAAAAATGTCTATCAAGCTCCAAATTGTTTAAGAATAAACCTACTACTTCACTGAACATGTCCTGAAAGTTATAGTTGGTGGGGTGAATCAATCTGGGAATTATGAGTAAAATTGTCAAGAGTTCTGAAAAATTATGCAAATTAGCCCCAAAATAGTGTCAATTTTCAAAAAAGTCAAGCACGAGAACCCCACCACCTATTCCAATTCTGTAAACAAAGTCGGTCCTGTTCTCAACAAAATTTTGAGCATAAAAATACTGAGCAAGGTGGTATGCTGCCATCTCTTTCCAGTCAAATCTCATTCAAATCACTATGACTCATCAGTTCAACTTAAATTACAGTTTGCCATATACACACTGTACAAATGTATATACAATACTTTACACATGCACGTAATTACTTCTAGCTACTGTTGCCTTCACAACACTCTAACTCACATGGCTTGTGTTAACCTAAACGTGTTTCTAGGTCAAAGCCAGATTGTCTGTATGCATTGTGCTGTGTGTGGGGTTTTTTTATTGATCTTGAGCTATAGCTATCGTACGCGGCAGCAAATGTCTGTCACCTGTCTGTCACTTTTCGACATTGTGATTAAATACGTGGCATTTCGTTATTAGTGCATAGATTTTGTTGAATTTTGGTTGACGTGTAGGTGAGGAATATATCTGAATGATGCAACCATTTCGATAAGTGTAAACATTATTTGACTTCGGGAGAGGGTTTTGTTTGAAAATGTAAAAATCCCTACTCTTCCTTCAATTGTGCGCGAAATGTGCTGAAACATTTCATATAGATAGTTTGAATAGTGCTGAACAAAAGTTAATTTTTTTCTTTTGATATTATTATCATTTGATGACGTGAAACAGCATTTTTGAAAACAATTCTACGAGTACTGTACACATTTTAATGTAACAGGACGTCGAGACTCGAGACTCCCAGTTATTGTCATTATCATTAAGGCCGAAAA
>WURT03064075.1:0-13726 GCA_009936505.3 Holothuria glaberrima | reverse complement strand
GGCAGCGTTTCTTTCAAGGGGGGGGGAGCATGCGGTATATTGAGTAACCGCCGGCCTGGGGGAGGGAGTGTACCCCTCCCCTCTGAAAATGTTTGAAAAATTAGGTGTCCTTACATGCAATCTGGTGCCACATATGCTACCTTTGAAGTATTTTTTTATAAATATTTACGTATTTTAGGTACTAAAAAAATACCTGGCATCGGTGAGGGAGCCCCTGACCGAATGGCCCTAACTACGCCACTGGATGCTTATTTCTTGACATTAAAATGACAATATAGAGTATGATGCTGAGCACTTTACAACTATGGTATTTTTACTAATTTTGAACAAAACTCCAGACGAACAGCTTCCAGCAATGGGAATGGGCGGGAGGGAGAGGTGCAGGAAGGTGATATAGACCGCTCTGATAGGTATAAAAAAGGGGTTGAAGGGCTAACAATCACGTTTCAGAATTTTTTTTTCGTCGTTAGTGTATTAACAATCACCATCTTTACCGAAATTTTTCGTTAAATAAGATTTAATTGACAAAACCTGCATTCAAAATCTGCATCGAGACACTTTCAATTACCGAACGAACCTACATGCCACTCAAAAAGCCAGTCTTTCACCTGGTAATTTGTAAACAGCTTTGGACATTTGCTGCTGTGCTTCTCTGGGGGTTGCTATCGGAAGATATTGATAATTAGAACAACATTGTGGTAAGGTTTGAAGCTCGCGAAGCGCGCGAAAATTTTGATAGTTTGCGAAGGATTTACAAAAATTCTGATAGTTTGAGAAACATTTGTGATAGAAAATGATTACAATATATCCATCACTTTGTCGAAAACACACCTAACCCTACCCACTACAGAAATCTATAGCTTAAACGCCTTTTCGCATCGTTTTAAAATTTTCAGAATTTTTCGATTGGGGGGCACGCGCCCATGCCCCCCGTGCCGGTGCCACTGACCACGAATGTGGAAGAAATCCACAGGGGCTTGTGGGTACAACTTTACGTAAGATACTACTCGATTCAGTGGCGGAGGAAGGGAATGCGGTCAGAGGGGGCGAGAATGGCTTGTAGGGGCGCTTCAAAGTAGGTAGAGCAAGGAAATTCGGTCAGGTCAGAGGGGGCGAGAATGGCCTGTAGGGGCGCTTACACTCTGCCTCAATACGTTAAAAACCTAAAAAGGGCGCCGACAGGCCGATTTGAGTCCATCGTGGGGGGGGGGGCTACCGCCCCCTCTGACTATATGGTAGCTCCGCCACTGACTCGATTGCAATATTCACTAGCAACTTTACTTACCCCTTGTACCACGAAGGTGGGGTGGGGGGATTTATCTCAGATCTATATTTAAGGGTGGGACTATGATCTAGGGGTAGTTGCATAGAAGATGAGGAGTACAAGGACTCGGGGGGGGGGAAGGTAAAGCGACCTGGTGAGACAAGAACAAAAGTTCAGTTTAAGGGGTAAGGTTATGAGAGAAGTTGTTGGAGATCATGGACGATTGTTGATAAATGTATCACAAACAGTTGTGTATTTTTTGAAAATCATTTGTTGACTCTTGTTGTCTTGACTCAGTGTATCGCTCTTGCGGCGTGGCAATAGAAAGGGCGTCCTACCCTGCTTACATTATACATACAACGTCATCTTGACTGGGGTATATCGGCTCACAAGATGGGCGCTAGCAAAGAGTGACGACAAATGTCCCATTTCTGTCAAGCGAGAAATGAAAAACATCTTGGTGATGGCTGCTGTATCATAGCTTACTAGTGTACAATGATGCCTCCAATACTTGTCTCATGTAAAATATATGCCCATCTGCCGTAATGCAGGTTTCTCTATTTAAGACGTGATGTTGGTAGAAAGGTTATATAACGTAAGGCAAGCCATACATATGGATATTGAGAAATTACGCAAACGCAAAAAGCCATACTTATTTCGCCAAGTATTCATGCTACACCCGATAAACGTAGTTTTTACAGTATAAACTGATCTGTTTTACAAAAACTGTGACGTGTTACGAGGACTGTTAATGGCAGGATATTGGAGTGGTATGTTAACTATTCACCTGTAAATCACTCAACCATGAGTGATTTACAGGTGAATAGTTAATTAAGGACAACAAGACTAGCTGTCGAGTCTCCGCATGGCACATGCCTGCTCGGACATTAAACGGAACGAGTGACCAACCTATTACCTTCAGACCCACAACAATGGTCAGTCATACGCGGTTGGCGTGTCCTTTGTAAACTGGCCGGAACTGAGCAGATACTACGCATGATCAATATGCATTCGCCCCAAAATTTGCTTTGAATAATCTGCTAACTCTTGCACATCTCCTCTTATTGCATGACACTCCCCAAGCCTTCCTCGGAGGACTTTTTGAACAATAGGTATAAGCAAGGATAAAATCTCCTTGAATTTCACAATTCACTAACAAAAATATTGTCACATGATCAAAATAGGCCATTCATGAACTAGAGTGACGTGGCATACTAACTCTGATTGGGGGTGACTGCATTTTCCCTTTAAACGGCTGTTATATATAAAGGCCATGGTTTACATAACAATCTAAATCGATGGCATTTAAGACAGTGCACCGTATCTTCGATTTTAATTCCAAAATTAAGATAAAGAAGGTATAAACTTAAGACATTGATGTACAGTAGCTTACTGATGTAACAGTTTGATTTTATAGAAGTAGTCGCCTAAATAAGTGATGTTCTCACTCAGGGATCCCTGTACCCAAGGAATGCGGACATAAAAGGTGCTGGGTAGAAAAAATGGCAAGGTTTTTGGTTAAAAAAGCCAGGATGTATTACAGAACAGGCTTCAGTTTGAGTTTTTATTAAGTCTCATCACGTTTGTAATAGGGAGACATTCATATGTCCGGGTTTCTCGCAAATTCTAATAATCACATTGGGTATAGATGTTATTAATCATCTGTATACACGTTTTATTTACACGAGGTGTATAACTTAATCTATAAATACGCGCTACCCACACATCGTGGCCTTTATGTGTGTACAGATATTCATTAAGTATCTGTCTACCTCTCGATACCCTCAGTCAACATTCCACCAATCAATCTTACGCCATCTAAACAAAGAGGAATGCTTACTCTCGAGAGGGAGCTGTTGTTAAAACAACATAAAACTGTATTTAACAACCAGAAGACTTTTATCTGTCAGAGTTTAAGCGCTCTCTACACAACATGATGTAAATACAGCACAAATACCCAGACACATTCTCTGTAGTCACGGTACAACAAGACTGGGAATGATCTGTCCTATCCATATGTCCATAATAAAACGAAATAAAAATCCCTATTCCAAGGACCGGGGACTTTCAATTTGCTTCCACAGAAGGAAGTTTTAAAGCATTGGCGTAGGAAGCTGTTCAAGACTGGGGGCTGAACCTTGTTTCGGATCGCCGTCCTGGGGGAAGGGTCTGAGGGGAGGGGGTTCCCCCTCCCTTTTGGAAATTTTTTTGATATTTTAGGGTCCTTAGATGCAATTTGGTGCATCATTTTTTAAAAATTGAAAGGTACATTAATGCACATTTTTGACATTTCTTAGTCCTTTGGAATTTTTTTTTTAATATTTTAGGGTCCTAAGTTGCAATTTGGGGCATCATTTTGGAAAATTTTCAGGTAAATTACGGCAAAATTTCGACATTTTTTAGTCCTTTAGAAAATTTGTGATTTTTGTGGTTCCCAAGATGCAATTTGGTGCATTATTGGACAAATTTAAAGGTAAATTACTGCACATTTTTGACATTCTTTAGCCCTTTGGAAATTTTTTTGATATTTGAGGGTTCCTAGATGCAAACTGGTGCATAATTTTAGACAAATTCTAAGGTATATTACTGCATTTTTTTACTTTTCTTAGCCCATTGAAAATTTTTCGATATTTGTGGACCCTTAGATGAAATTTGGTGCATTATTTTGGACAAATTTTAAGGTATATTACAGCATTTTTTTACTTTTCTTAGCCCCTTGAAAATTTTTTGATATTTGTGGATCCTTAGATGCAATTTGGTGCATTATTTGAGACAAATTCTAAGGTAAATTACTGCAAATTTTTGACATTTCTTACAGAAGAGACAAATAACGGGTTTTCGTGCTTGGAAAGTGGGTGGGGGTTAAAGCATACTTCAGCCCCCTCAAATTTGGCTGCAGCCCCTCCCCCGCTTCCTACGCCCTTGTTTTAAAGTTTATAAGACATCCTCTCTTCACACTAAATTATAAAGTTATAAGGGACCTCCCGAAATACTACCAGATCATGTATGCCTCACTTAATAACAAACCAATGACATACATAAATAACCAGGACTTCTGCTTGTAGTTTAGCTTGCCGAATTTCTTCTGAAAATAATAGATTGTTCATCACGGGTCGTATACAAAACAATCATATTTTGTGTGGTATTAGGAAATATCAGCTTGACACTTTTAAAGACAACTTGCATGTATAGTCAACAATTATATAAAATGGAAAAAATAATACGCATATCTATGTAATCTGGCGAAGTCATTCCATCAAAAGTTTCGACTGAAAAATGAGCACACATATTTGCCTACCCTGAAGAGGAGGAACGGGGCAAATATGATTTACTTCACACAGTAATGCTTGTTATTCCGAATATAAAACCCTTAAAAGTTATTGCAAAACTTAAATCGTTAATATTGTGAGGGTGCAAGATATTTATTAAAGGTCCCAGGACTTGATGAATGTTCAAAGTAATTAGTGAAGATAAAGTTTGCGACGATATCCGAAATGATATTTGTAAGTTATGGTTTGTTTCATGAACGTATTTCGGTTAGATTGGTGATCACGATGGTAAATATTTATTATATTGTATGATATACATGAAATAACAATTCATTAAGTGATCATCAAAGACTCCACGAGCACTGCACGCTGGCATTTTCCAGGCAGAAAAAAACATTCGTTGACATGTCAGTGAAATAGTTTAGAATTACAAAGTAAAAGTTACAAAAAAATATTTCAGACTGGATAACCATTCACATATTATTTTTTCCATAACTTGGAAAGTGTGCTGCCACTAGTGGCAACTCCCTGTGAACTGAAGAACTGATGATATAAGCCAAGGTTTTTAATTTTTAACAAGTTCCATGTTAGGATCTGCAAACATAGTATTGCGGTTTTCAATATTTTCAAGTGACTGATAGTCACAATTTTAGTGGGAGGCGTAGGCGGAAATTGCAGGTTGAAGGATGCATGGGGAATACATCCAGACATTTTTGTCAATGGGGGTGGCATATACAAGCACCACCGATTTTCACTGAAAAAGTATTACAATTAAAATAATATGCTATGTATTTATTATCATTTTCGTTTACTAAATAGATAACTTTTGTGTAGTGTGAAATAGTGTGAAACATACAAGATGAAGTAATCATTCTGAGTTGTCTCAAAAATGCTTTTTTTCGGAGCTCTTTGCGTGCATTCATCGTAAATTGTTGCACCAATCTCTTTCAGACAGCTTAAGTACTGTTGTTTTAATGCAAGTCATCATCCGCTTCTTCCACCCAAAATAACCTTCCACCAGGGGTTTCCATTATTTTTTCACTTGCCAGCCGGACTATTGATCCAAAATTCTCGTTAGTCGGCAAGCTATTTTACTATCCCGTCTAGTTTCTTATTCAAAAAGCGAAATAAAAATTTGTTTTATTCATTGTTGAACACGGATGATGAATACGGATGATAGACAACACGAAGGGGAATGCGAATAGCCTTTTGAATTAGTAGAATACGGACAATTTAATTCAGGGAGTTCGGAAATGTAGAAACGGATAAGGTAGGCCTATATATGTTGACAATGATGCCATAATTGTAGTCCGTCACTTCGGAGCGTTAAGGACTGACGGTATCCCCAATAGGAAAATGAGTAGTACAAACTAAAGTAATGGTGACAGCTGGTATAGGCCCGTAGGCCTACTGAGCTGGAACTGAGATCATTTTATGTGATAAATGGGTCTGACTGTGCATGGTAATTAATAATTTTCCAAGTTAGCTGTGAATAAAAAGTAGTCAGATTATTTATTCCTTGCCGAAAGCAGGCAAGGAATCTATGCGATGGTGATGTCGTGTGTGTATGTGTGTGTGTGTGCGTGTGTGACGCTTAGCTTGTAAACACGATATCTCAATATAGCAATGACCGACACTTTTCATACTTGGTATATACATTTGCCATATTGAGAGAAAGAACCCTATTGTTTTTGGTGGAGGTCAAAGGTCATTTGAGGTCACCAGAGGTCAAAAGCCAAAAACCTTGTAAACACGATATCTCAAGATAGGAATGACAGACACTTTTCATAGTTGGTATATAGGTTTATCATGTTAAGAAAATACCTATGGTTTTTGGTGGAGGTCCAAGGTCATTTGAGGTAACCGGAGGTTAAACTGCCAAAACCCTTTAAACGGCTTGTAAACGCGATATCTCGAGATAGCAATGACCGACAGATTTCATATTTGGCATATACGTTTTTCATGTTGAGAGGAATAACCCTACTGTTTTTGGTGGAGGTCAAAGGTCATTTGAGGTTACCATAGGTCAAAAGCCGAAAACCTTGTAAACATGATATCTCGAGAAAGGAATGACCGACACTTTTCATAGTTTGTTATATAGATTTGTCATGTTAAGAAGAACCCTGCTGTTTCTGGTGGAGGTCGAGGGTCATTTGAGAAACCTTGTAAATGGCTTGTAAACACTATATCTCGAGGTAGCAGTGACTGACACTTTATGTTTGGTGTATATATTTCTATGTTGAAAGGGAGGACCCTATTGTTTTTGTTGGAGATCAAAGGTTATTTGAGGTCACTAAAGGTCAAAAGCCGAAAACTTTGTAAACACGATACCTCAAGGTAGGAAGCTAAGCTTGGAATGGTATCATATGTAGTATGTGGATGCTTTGTGATGAGAAGATGAACCCTACTGTTTCTCGTGGAGGTCAAAGGTCATCTGGGGTCATGGGGAGTCAAACACTGAAAACCTTGCTAACAAGATATCTCAAGGTAGGAAGCTTGGATAAACTTCATAATTGGTATGCTCATGCCTTAAGGTGAGAAAAAGAACCATGTTGTCTTTGGTTGAGGTCAAAGGTCATCGGGAGTCACCTGGGGTCACCTGGGTTCAAAGTGTGAGAACCTTTTTAACACGATTTCTCACTGTAAGAAGCTTGGATTGATTTCTGTGTGGTACATAGATGCTTTGTGGTTGGAGGAAGAACTTTCTTGTTTTGAGGAGGTCAAAGCAAAGGTCATCTGGGGTCATTAGAGGTTGAAAAGCAAAATTTCCTAAGAATTCCCAAGAAAATCCTAACATTTTTATGGCAAGGAATCACAAAGCCTTTGGGCTTTCTGGTTTAACTCGCCAACCGGACTACCAAAAGGAGGGTTCTCCCTCGCCCTCGTAAGTTTTCAGTCGGATATGGCCAGCGGACCGGTGCTAATGTCGAACCCTGCCACTATCCAATTCACCGTACATTGTTACAAATGCAATTGCAAAAAGTCACAGACAATTTTCAGTTTCGAGGTTTGTTTAGAGAGAATTCTATGTCATTTGTACATAGAGAAACTATTTACACCCCCAGGAGAGCTTCACGTGTTTCCTCGGCGCCTTCTCGACCGCTGGGTCATTTCAGCTGGACCCCCAACGATAAATTAAAAATGCAGGCCTTATGAAGATAAATTCCATTCGCCTCCTGTGAGTGTCGCGTAACCGAACCTGGTAGGTAAAGTGTTCAAACCAAACTGTGTACCTTTGATAAGTAACCTCATATTTACCACTGCGCACAAGCCCTTGGAACTGTTGAATACGTATCCAGTTTCCTTTAAAAGTAGTTATATTTTCCATTCTAATGCTCAGAATTGTATAAATTCTCCAGGGGTACCGGTGGCTTTACGCCTGCCCCCCGCCAATTTTCCTGAAGTAAAACGATGTTCGGGCAAAGAAACGTACGACAATACTCGTAGAATTTCCCGTGTGAGAATTTCAAGCTAGTAGTAGTGGTAGGGAGAATTTGACACGAACTTCCAAGATATAAATTGGAGGGAGAGGATTTATCTGAAAATATCTGCTGCCCTCTAATGACCATTGTGTAATCTGCATGTAGTACTACACATGTGATTCACTTGCACGCAGCTACGAATAAAAAATTACATATATCGACCCATCAATCATCACGGTATACTCACTTCAATAACGGCATTATCACTTCCATCGACTTCAAAACTTGTGCGACATTACTTAGGCGGTTGATATTAAATCTATCATAATGCTTCATGTCGATCTGAACGTTGTCCTTTTAGACACGTTCACACAGTGTGTGTATTTGTGTTTTTATTTTTTGGGGATGGTGTTTTTTTATTTTTTGGAGGATGAGGTAGAGGAGAAGAGTAGGGCACCGCCATATTGTGAGGGAGACATACAAAACGACTTCATCACCATAATCTGTCAATTTGACTACTCTAGCAACAGCCTGGGGAAAGGGCTTTGACAGGTTGGGGCAAATTCCTGTCCTCCTCGGAATAAGCCCCTGAAACAGAGGGGAAAACCCGAGATTATCAATTTACGAAAGGAACTTTTGCCGGCAGGCTGTCGGGGTCTTCAAGAACGAGGAATTTGTTGTGTTGGAAAGATATAAGAACTAGCTGCATCAAAGGTAATAGATTTAATATAACAAACTGAAGAGAACGCAGTAATGCTGAAACAGTAAAATGATCATTCGTCATTAAGGGCACCCATACTATGGTCTTATACTAAGGGGATAAACCTAGCAAAACAGGGGGACTGTAACGTGGCTAATTATTAAATTTACAAACGATTGGCCTGTGACAGGGGCGGCGCCAGAGTATTTTGGTAGGGGGCAAAGCATTTGGTGAGTATCAGCGAAATTTTTGGAAATTTAGGATTGCTTAGATAAAAAATGGTGCTGTATTTGTGAAATTTTTTGAACTGATCGTATATGCCTGGAAAAAATTCATTATTTAGTGAATTCTAATTTTTGGTTGGGTGAAAGAGGGCAGTCCTGGGAGAGGGGTCTAGGAGGGGGTGTCCCCCTCCCCTTTGAAAAATTTTTGTTACTTTACATACATACATACAAACATATGTACATACAATATTTATAGTGCCCTTATCCACATGATCTAAGCGCAATACAAGCACAGAAAAAAGTAATAATTAAAAGAGAGAAAACCGCAAATGAGCTTCTTAAACACCACCAATGAGGGGGTTTCTCTACTTGATCGTGGGAAGGAATTCCAAAGACGTGGGCCTGCTACGCTAAAGGCAGAATCACTACCAGTTCTATTTGTTTTCGGAACATGAAGCCTAGTACGATCAGAAAAGGACGTAAGGGATCGATAATGAGTGTTATAAGTACTATGCAGTACTACATCAGAGATGAGATTAGATGAGCCAGTGACACATTGATACACAGATACAAAAAGTAAATTAAACTTAATGCACTGATTGACAGGTATCCAGTGTAATCTAGCCAGGTAGGAGGTAATGTGCTCGCTACTTCCTCCGGTTGGGCGAAGATTACCCAGCTGAGGGGGCCTAGTGATTTTGGAGAATATAATACTTTATCAACAACTCCGACAGGTTTTTGTTGCAATAATTTCAGGAGCACGTTTGCTTTGTATCGAAATCTTTCAAACGGGCATGTACTTTAAATTAGGTTTCGATGAAACTTGATAACATCCGCGAAATGGTAATTCACTTAGGCTTATACCGGTCCATCCTGAGTCCTTAGAAAGCAGTTAAATAGAATTTACCTTGCTATGTGCGCCGCATTTGTGGACCTATCAGCCTATTGGGGTAAGGAATGTTCAAACCGTTTTGTGGCGATCCGACTTAAGAAAATTAAAAGCTACTTCTTGATCGCGTTCTCCCGTTTCGCGTGACGTGCTTTTGTTTTTCGAACATAGTAAGTCACATGATATCCATCGATATATGGATAATTTTAGATGTACTTTTAATAACAAAAAAATAATGAAAAAGTATCCTGAATGAAGTCTGTATGCCCGTCATGTTGTAGGGGCCAAATGTTTAAAGCTAAACACCCTTTTTGCAGTTTTCGTGGAAAGTGGACACCCGAATCCTACAAAACGTTATTTGCCGTGATGTAAATGTCATCTGTTAAACAGTCAGCCGTATAATTAAAAGCAAAATGGCAAGGAATAACAACGCAAATACATTCCCAAAAACTTAATAGACACCCAAAATGGTTAAACCCCCCCTCCTTTTCCCCCTTCTCCCCCTCTTCTTCTCTCACTCTCCCCCTTCGTAAAGTTCTTTATGCCCCCTTTTCAGCTCCACATATCGAGCGTGCGCCTCTATTTTGAATACGTTGAAGACCGGAGTTTATATAACTGTTCCTTTGTTATTCCAAGAAGTAGTGAGTTGCCATAATCAAGGCGTGAAGTAATCAATGCCCTGACGATATGTTTACAAGACTCCTTATCCAAGTACTTCGTTATGCCGTGAATATTTCTAAGTTGGTGATTTAGAGTTCGGCAAAGGGCCTAGTATCTGACTAGACATAGTAAAGCAACTGTCAAATATAACACCAAGATTTCTAACTGAACTAACAGAATGTCAAAGTGAAAGGTTGCGCTGTAAGATTATGGAGGGGGGGGGGGGCAATCAAAAGAAATTCAGTTTAATCCGTATTCAGATTTTAAAAATGCTTAGATTCAAAATGGTGCTGTCATTAGAATATTTTTGGAACTCATCATATATGGCTGGAAGATGTTCATAATTTAGTGAATTCTAGTTTTTGGTTTGGTGAAAGAGGGGAGAATTAGCCTTTGTTGTCTAAGAGAAAGTTATGTTGTCAACAAACCTCTTGAAGCCCCCATTTGAATACTTTACTACCTGCTGTTCGGGGAAAGTTTTTAGCCTGGCGAAAATACGTGCGTGGAGTCCACAGAAACATTCTTGAACTATTACGAACAATTTCCTTGCTTCATTTGTGCATTATGAAAAAGGTATCTTAAGGCCGCAAACACCGGAATAGGGCCTCCTGGACGCTCTAGATTAATTATGTGAATCAGATGTAGGCCTACCCCACCCCTCCTCTTCTCTTCTTTTCTTTCTCGTTCGCTTCCTCTTTTCTTCTCTTTCGTTTTCTCCTTTTTCTTTTTCCCTCTTCTTTTCCCCTTTCCTTGCAAAAATTATTGGGGGACGATAACATCTTGAAAAAGCTTTCCTTCCCCGATTCATGGCATAGATGACATTCCTGTGCAGCACCTAGTAAGCAAAGGTATTCTTAGATGGTAGCCTACCGTTTAGCAGCTGTCTGATTATTCTATCGGTTTCAGCCTACAGTAGTACATTAACTTCCTTCATTAGCGGCACGGGGGCACTTGCCCCCAAAAGTTTTCAAAGAATGGTCTTCAATTTTCCAAAAAATAACGTTATTCGATATGACATAACTGAAAAGTATTTCTTAATTTGGGCAAATTATCCCTTTTTTTTGCAAATGTCATATATTAGGCTATTAATAGAGTATATTAAACTAAAAGGGGGTTGTCAAGTATATAGTTCGTAATAATATCAAAATTTCAGTTTACTGGGTCATTCGAAGGCTGGTCATATGACTTAATATGGTTCGAGTCGTCATGATTTCAATTTATTTTCGTGTACAGCTCCTTCAATAGGGGGGATTCTAGTTTGCGATAAAGAAAATGATAAAATGTCACTGTCCCATAGGGGAGCCATTATCAGTTGGTACATATATTACTAAGAAAATTTCTTTTGCTAAAAATGTCTCAACTATTACCGGAAACGTAAGTTGTAATCTGGTATTAGACATAGGCTAAATACGCTGCGTGATGCCACTTCTGGTGTATAGTAGTACACTTCACAGGTTGCACAATGTAGCATGCATTGTAAAGCATGCATGTCTTTACATATGAACCGAACTCAGGTATGGGAACTATATATGCGAAATATCGTTCGCACCGTATCAGTCCCAGTGTATTACATGGGTTAATCCTTCCTCCCTCCCTTGAGAGGATTTAAAAGCAAAGAAGTGAATAACTTTGCAATGTAATGTGAATAGTAAAGATTAATAGAGTGCTTTCAAAACGATAGGCCTATTTTTTCGGTGCACTTCTCGCGCTAGTGTAATGCTTCAGCAATCAGCATTACAAATGGGCCTGCAATCGGTGCAAGCTAAGATATTTAAAACAAATGATCACCTTGTGATAACTGTAACCTGATCAGTTTCATACCGTGGTTCAAACACGACAACTCTACATCTCGGATGTCCCCTTATGGCCACGGTAGTTTCACTCACAATGACGTTATTTAAAAGAAAGTGTAACGGTAATGCTGGAGTTAAAGGAAAAAGAAATATTGCTTTCTACAGTAAGTAGGTACATATGATAAAGCAACAAATTATAAATAAGGAGCAGCAAACAGCTTTACTGTAGCTGACAAATAGGAGAATTGAATACACATATTTTTTATTAATAACATTATGTATGCAAATATGCAAATTAGATGACGTATGGTGTTTTTAAATATGCAAATTAGATGACATCATTAGGCTTTTTTGTATTTTATGGTGCAGAGGATTGTTAGTCATAGTTTTTTCTTTCATTTGATACCAAATTTGAGGAAATTGGAGCTAAAATGAGGAAGATATGCTCATTTTAGTCTTTGTTTACTCTTGTAATACATGCCCACTGTACACACAGTACACACAGATAAGACTATGCTTCAGTGCACAGTGCACTTGTGGCTTTTGATCTGTACGTCGGTCGTGTAAGCTTGGTAAGGTAGCAGTTCTTTTTGGTTCATGAAAAAGTAGGAGGGGTTGTTATGGGTTATAATTTTTGATATTTGGAGGGTATTTTGGGGTTAGAAATGTAGGTTTTCGCCCAAAATTAACGCAGTTTGGAAAATAGCACTTGTAAACATTTCTCAACCGCTCTAATTCACCCTACCCTCATCATTTATTCATATCTCTTGGTAATTCTACGGTAAGATTTTTATTATGGAGATTTTGTGGTTTGAATCAACCAAATCGGACTTGTGGTTGTTATGTTACGTTATTTTAAACGAGGAGGGAATTTTGGGCTTGAAATGTACGATTTTTGACTAAAATTGACGCATTTTTGAAATTATACTTGAAATATCTCTTAAATCCGTACCCCTACCATTTATTTCATATCACACGGTGTTTGCTTAGGTTCCAAGGTATTCAGAAAAAATGAGTAGCCTGGCCTTTTTCAAAGTGCCTGAATTAAATTTTTAAATTTTGAGGCATTTTCAGCATTTTTCGAATTTTTGCATATTTTTTAAATGTAATCAAATACTTTTATGATATTTTGTGAGAAAATTCTCATTACAACCCCCTCCCCCTAAAATGTTGGCATTTGAAAGATTTATTTGTTGGCTTCATTTTGGTGGTTAAATGAAGGCTGGTGGGTATTGCATGACAAAGTTATAATTTTTTTTAAAATGTTTACTCTGTTTGCAAGATGCCATCATGCATGTAAAAGCAGTCGCCCCAAACTTATTTTTGAAACAATAGCTTAATGTCGCAAATTTCTTATTATTTCTCTCCCAAATATCTTTCATGATATTTTAAGACATAATTATTGCATATTCAAGGTAAACCAAGCACTTGCTCCTCGTAAATTTTACAATTGAGTGAGAAAAATACTGTCACATGATTCTCAAGAGCCATTCAGGAAATAGGAT
>WURT03064063.1:8803-24904 GCA_009936505.3 Holothuria glaberrima | reverse complement strand
TTGACTATATTACATGAGTATGTGCACATAATCACTACAAGTCTATGACTTACAAACAAACATCCATAACTTTGAGTACATACTAAAAGTTTGCTCCTTACCATCAAATGCCCACAGGACATTTTTCTGCCCCCTTCCCATTCCCCAAAAAAAGACCAGTATTGGGGGGTGCTACTTACCATCAAGAATCCATTCATCTCCTGATTCCTCTTGACTAATCGAGCCACCTTCTTCGATATGATTTGCTTCAGCTGTTTCACTGTTACTCCCTTCTCTTGTAACTATACAAAACAGAGGAAAGCATTTTAACAACTTGCATACTATGAATACAATTGAATGTTAGAAAAATAATTTTACTGATTACTATCTTTACTCGTATCACTGATTTGAGTAAATCATTCAACTCCAACCTTCCCCCCCCTTCCCCCCCCCCCCAAAAAAGAAAAATGGGAACAAAAAGAGAACAGAATGCAGTCATGCATTTAGGGTGGTAAGAGTTTGGTTGTGTTCATTGTTGTAGAACTTGCAACATGATTGTGATATTTCAACTTCTGTTATTTTATTTTTGAAATTTCAAGCTTTACATTCCTTTTAGACAGACAGTCTGGCTTCGTTATTAAACTGCTCATGATTCTTTCCAACTTAAAGTGCTTGTACAAATATTCATCAAACTTCCAATTGGACTCATCCTTCCCAAGTTTGGTTATTGGTAAACTTTCCCCCTTCCTCATTTTTTTTTTTAAATTTGTTTTAATAGCATGAAAAGGTAAATACACATTGATGTAACCCTAAACCAAAACTGTGTCTTTCAACACAAAGGCTCTGGCTCTATTAAACTGACAGGCTGGCTATAAGCCTGCTTTAAACTGCTATGACCAGTGGTGGACACAAGGGAAGGAGGGGGAGGGTGGGGTGCAACATGCCCACTATTGGCACTAAACAAAAGAAGAAATGTCCACCAACTGTTCAACAATATTTAGTTTTTAAATCCAAAATTGATTTGTGTAAGATATGTTACTATCATCACTAATTATGCATATGTTGCTCTTTTATAGTTCTAAACAAGGCTGACCATTCCGATGTTCCCCAACCCAGTTACTTTTACATACCGTTCTCTGGATCTCTATGTGTTTTCTTTTGTATTGCGTCTGTGCTATTTTCTTCCTTGAGAGGGAGGTTGTTTAGTTCTGTGAACATCAATGCAGAAACTTACACTGTATGCATGTTTAATTCTCTGGCGAAGGAAAGGTGACCTTATGTCACCCAACTTTTGCAAATTATGTACCACAAGAGTAAAGATAATCACTGAACTGCACTATATGCAAAGTACCAGGCACTGCTTCCACTCCAATTCATACTTGTCTAAGCAGAAGTAATGTTCATCTTACCCACAGAATATCAACAATTCACAATTTATATCTTTTACTCTCATGTCTCCTGGTTATCTTGGTTACCCTGACATGCTCCCGTTTTCTGTCTTAAAATTTAAGCAAGAAAACCTCATTCAAATTTTTTTCACAGTATTTAACAACATACTTATCATCATATTTCTCTTAAATTATGAATATAATTTTCTCTTAAAATATGTATGGGGATGATATGGCATGCAGCCCCACATCAGTATTCTCCATAATTCATCTTTTACATAAATTACTTATTCACATGCCTGAAGTAAACCTCACATCAGAAAGTGGTATATGCAAACATAAGAAATTCACAAATTTCTACTGACTTTTTGCACTACCTCCACTCATAGCTATACCACTGTTAATTTCCCTCATTATTCCAATAATTTGGGAGAAGTAAGTGTTTGTTAAATACAGTTTCAAGTTACATGGCTTTCAATTCAATGGTTAAACTCCAACTGGATTTTTCATTTGAAGATAAGTTCAGATGGGAAATTGACGGGTTTGATGAATAATGAAAAGCACAGCTGAATAACACCAAGCTAAGGATACCACCACAAACCAAGCAACTTGTAAGCCTCACCCCCAGTTTGTCCAGCACAGGTATGGGCCATATTGCCAGTATGACTGAATAATATGCAGTCTTGGTTTAAGAAACAACTGAAGTTTTAAATCTGATTCTAATCATCCCACCAACTGCCACCACTCTCTCCTTTGGTGTTTCCAGCAAGTATTGATTCACTTAGTCAAAATGAATTGCACAATATCTACAAATATGACTTACTGCAAATTAAGGAGCAAATAATAATTCACTGAGTCAAACTGCACAATATTTAAAACTATGACTCACTGCAAATTAAGGAGCAAATAATGACTCACTGAGTCAAACTGCACAATATTTAAAACTATGACTCACTGCTAATTAAGGAGTAAGTAATGATTCACCGAGTCAAATTGTACAATATCTAAAAATATGATACGCTGCTAAATATGGAGCATAGACACAAATGTGACGCCCCATAAGCTAGGGTCTAGTATTTGCTTAAGACCTGACAAGGTCTTGAGTTTAAACTGCTTTCTGGTGACATGTATGCTGCATTTGTTTATTGATCACACTCATGATCATAGTTGGAAGAGTTCTGTAGACTCATCATAAGAAAATTTAATTTCAGAAGAGTTCTGATTCTGGTAAATTTCTACAAGCAGTTCTCCTCAGACGGGATATATGGTTGTAGTTGTGCAACAGCTAGCGGACGGAAGTTAATTGATTTGGGATCTCCTTAAGGACAGGTTCACTTTACTCAGTTGATTTCTAAAAGATTCGATTGAAGGGGCCTCCCTAATAGCTGAGGTAAACAATTCCACTCAGCCATTGTCCTTGGAACAAAAGAAAACCTATAATAGTCCTTTCTTACCATAGGGTGTTGAAAGGAGATAGATGATGACTTGCACGTACAAATTCCATAACTGTCAGGCTTTGAAATATATCTGTATGGATTGAGGGCAACCACGTGATGGAGAGACTTGTATAGGAAACTTAAAGAGATAAACTCATCATCCCAAAGTATTCTCTTGTGTGGGGTATCTAAATTCTCAGTTGGTCACTCCCCCCCTTTGACTGACAGCAAAGTTTGAAAATTCAAAAGATGCAGAGTAGCTCACATTCCAAACAATGCAGAGAGAGTGCTTGGATTACACATTATAGCCTTGTATGCTCACCAGGTCATGGCCTTAGGCAGAAAAATAGGTTTGAGTCTGCACAAGGAGGAACTTTTTACAGTTATGGGAGGAGCTACAAGTTGCAGCTGGGAGAACTGGAACTGTCTGGGATGACGAGATTTGCTCTTTAACCTAGCTCAGATTGTATGTTCCTCTAAAGAAGGCCACTTTAAATCTGCAAGCATGGATGAGACACTGCTCTTACGTGTTTGATCTTTACAGACGAATCTGGTGGCTCTGTGTTGAACTGCTTCAAGCTTATTAATATGATCCTGATGGTATTGATCTCAAATACTTGAGCAGTATTCCAACCTTGGTCTGACAAGGGTTTTGAATGGAGCTTCTTTGACTTTACGGGAGCAAGTGTACAGGTTATGCCGTAACAATCCAAGAACTCTGTTTGCTTTAGAAGTTATGCAGTTAATATGTTCAGCACAGTTTAATTTACTGTTAATTTCCACTCCTAAATAAGTATGGCTGGAGACTGTTTGTAGTAAACTATCATTCATTTTATACGAAGTTGAAAGGGGCTTCTTCTTATGGGTAATACTCATAGCAAAGCACTAAGTAAGATTAAATTTCATCTGCCATTTGGATTCACATTTGCAGAGGCTATTGATATCATTCTGTAGAGAGTTACTATCTTCTATTGAGTTAATTTCATGATACAGGATACAGACATTAGTAAAAAGACAAACTTGAGATGATAATCCATCTGGCAGGTCATTAAGGTATAAGATAAATAGAAGAGGGCCTAGTACTGTGCCCTAAGGACACCAGAGGTAACAGCAATAGATGATGAAGTTGTTGCTGTTTGGAATGACTTACATGAGAGAGTAGTTTAAGTTAATTCGGTTTTTCAGTTTGAATGAATTTTGGAAAGGCTTTGGGTTTGTCAAGAGATGATTTATGACAAGGGCTGTGCATTCCAGTTAATTAACTATCCGTTTAACAGTTTTTACTATCCGAACAGTTAACAGAGTTAAAGGAGTTTAGGTATAAAGGTGTACTGCAGTGACGGATTTATTAGGATACAAAAACAGTTAACGAAATGACATTTGGAAGTTGTTTAACCGATACATCGGTCGGTTAACCGTCACAGCCCTATTTATGACTATAGGATAATTTTTGCAAAAGTTTAAGTACATGGCCAGTCACCCAAAGCTCTTAACTGTTGCCACAATTACTACATGTAAAGGACCATGAAGAGTCAGACAACAGACCTGCACCCACTGAGGTTCCTAAGGTATTCCTAAAGTAAGGTAGATTGGTCTTGCTTTACCTTTACATAGGTGATAATTTCTATGCTTTTCATCCTTTGCCTTGTACCAATTAGAGGGGCAAATGAAACCTTTCTTTTGCATATTTCTTCTGGACATCAGAATGACAAGTCAGCAAGGCCCTTTGATAAGATCAGGACAAAGGTTGCAGAGTAGAAACATCATCCTTTACACTAGTCTCTGATAGCATCAGTTTATAAGAGTTATATACTTACCAGCTATGGACAAAAAGTTATCATCTTTAGAGGATGATAGTGTTGGGGGTCTTAGCCCACTGTCCACTTTGTTGAAATCTTCTCCAGACAAAGATTCAATCACATCATCTTCAGCCGTTTCATCATTTTCTGCATCCTCTAAATGAAAAACAGCACAGAAAACATCACACTGTTATTCAGGTGACACACTTCTCAATTAATCCAACAGTACAGCCATTCAGTTCTTTTCAAATGTAACTCTTCCCCCTACTGAAAATTTACATCCATAACCACAGATGCAGGGACTGTGTCTGGTCAGGAAAGACTGACGCCCGACTGTTTACTTGATGGAGGGCAGAGTCTTCAACAAAAACCTACAACTGTAAGGGTTTCTTCAACAAAAACCCTAATATGGACCCAAGAAATTCAATTCTTTTGCAATAAAATCCCCAAGTTTCTGACACACTTGATGCCCCCAAAGTTTCAGTTAACCTTCCTTTTCACAAACACTATTTCATCTCCGGGCTTTGGGTTGCTGATGCATACTGTGGAGTGGAAGGAGGCTGGATTGAGCTGTTGTAGCACTGGACAAAATATATGCTGTTACTTGTATTTTACAAACAAAGGGCACTTTTGAGAAACCTAGTCATGGTGAGAAACAATGTTCACACCAGTGAAAGAAAGATTCAACATTTCCACTCTAAATGATTCTCTCTTACGGCAATCATCCACTCTCCATCCCTCATCTTCGTCTTCTTCTTCTTCTACCAATTGTTCATCTGCTTTTGCTCCTTCCTCCTCCTCCTCCTCCTCCTCTCCCTGCCCCTCTTCCAGTTCCTCTTCATCTTCCTCATCTCCCACAGGACATGCTGGGGTGAACCCTGTCAGGTAAACTTTGCCTAAGTTCAAAGAAATAGTAGAAATATATATAAACGCTACATCGACCTGTTAGGCGAAATCAGTGCAAACCGACGAAAACAAAACAATAAAATACAAAAGATTGTATTTCCCCTTTACGTTCTGAGATATACATGGACATTATTGCAATGGCCCCTAAGTCATTAGTGTTAATGAATACAAGTACGTAAGTTGGTGTTCAGTGAAGTAATAGCATATAACTTTCAACATAAGAGGATTTGCATAAAAAGTTACATGTTCCCTTATAAAACAGCGTGTCAAACATTGCGCAAAACGATTTTTCACCCAAAGGGTGGTTTCTTCCAACCGTTGCATTTTTTCATACGGTATTTCACCTAAATCCCAAATTAGGGAAGTATAACATTTTTGACATTTTCTTGAACTTGATTTTTCTCTCAAAAATGTCAAGTTTCCAGAGATTTCATGTGGAAACAATACATGCTCTACAATTAAACCACATACTTAGCTAGTACTTTTCCTTTGAGTTTATCACAACTTACAACAATCTTGGTTAAATATTCTTTTAGAAGGACAGCAGCATCCCCCTCATTTAATAGTTATCTAACAACTTGTTTCAAAACAATAAGGGTAATAAGCAGTGGACTACATATACCACTTACAATTAGCTTTTCTTGTTAAATGCCATCATAACCATTTCAATTACCAAGAGTTTTAACCATTTGATAGTTAGAACACCAATCGGTTCACTAAAAGTAATATGGGTGAAGAATTACCTATTAAACCCAACTTAAATAAGCAGTGGTAGTTTAGGTTTTAAATTGTAACGTCCTGGGCTATGTAATTTGCTATGTATTATATACTGGTCAATCCTCAAGCCCTGTAATGTAATATCAAAACCTTTCATTAGAGCCTTTTAGCTACAAATACACACCTTGAGCAGTAAAGCACTACTTTATATTACTAGATCAAAAGCGGTTGTTTGAGTAAAAAAAAATTAAGAAGTAATACTTGAATATTTCTTGTCTGATAAACACTTGCTTTAAAGTTTTATGCATTACGAAGTTCTTCCATTTGTGTACACTTAACAGGGCAACAAAAGTAGTTTCAAACTCTTAGGAGGATTATCTCTCATTTGAGCTAAGTTAGAGTACTCACTGCTGAACAAAAACTACCCAGGCTGTATACTCACTCGTGCCTTGAACCCGAAATGTAATTTTTTCTTTTGGCATGAGCTTGATGTTAAGATTCTGCTGAAACTGCAGTCCATGGACTAAAGTACAGAGTAAAAAGTCGGTGTTCTGAGTTTTTACAACAACGTGGGAGTAGTTGTCTGGTTTCTCTCCTATAGACAAAAAAAAAAGTGTTTCATCACATTCATGAATAATCCGTTTTCCACAACATGTTTTACATATGACCTCACAGAATTTACAATTGCATTGTTTAAAGGGTCCATGCAGTTTATACTACACTTGAATATTACGTATACTGTTCCTGAATATTATGCAGGATCCATTTTTTCCCCCCATACTTCAGTATAACTCACAAACATTTGCATGCAAAAATACAACTAAAATAAATGTTCTAAAGTAAAACTGTAAGAGAAACAATTACAGATTGCATGGTATTTGTCCACACATTCAAGAGAAGTACTTTTTTTTGGAACAAATGTAATCCTCCACTTTCAAAATAAACTTTGGTTGCAGCATCCATCAATAAATGGTTCCTTTTTTACTCATGTGACAAATTTGGTTCACTTCTTCATTTCAGCAATCTTTCTCATTGTTTATGTGTGGCATGCACTGAAGTTGTGTTTTAAAATACTTCCTGCCCTAAACATGCATAGGGGAGGGGAACTGAGCATGCCCTTTATGTAGAGTATGTACATGTTGTCTCATCATCATTTGGTCAATGCTGAAATCAAATTCACAGCATGCCTCCTAGAATACATATTGCTCATCGAATGTGGCTTGCTATTATCATCCTGTACCATGTCCTTCACACAGAACAATAAGGGCAATATTTATTTGAAACATGTTTGTACATTTACGGTGCACAATACTTTCATTCATGAGAGCATGCAGTTTTAAAAGTCATGTCAATGTTACACAATATATATGCTGGAACATTTCCAAAGCTTGTTGAAAACCCATAACAGTTGGTATCTTTACACGTCTACCTGAACTGTAAAATTCATTGTTGCTTTTTTTTTCACTTTCTTTTGTAAGGCAAATCAGAAAACTAATTGAAAACATATGCCATAAAACTTAACTGAACTTGAACTTGCTCTCACGACTGTTATAACTGTATGAAGCTATAATCAATTTGGTTATGAGTGTACAGTATCCATATACAATAACCAAAATTCATTGGCCGAACATGTCATAAGATCAAAACCAATGTTATGACCAAGACTTGAAGAATGGAAAAACTCTTTCCAGTCCACATTTTCACATTATTCTGAATTTGGATTCATGATTTTTTTTTTTTTTCTTGCATGAATGGAACAGTTCAGTATCAAAAATATAATTACACGAGCAAAAAGAGCCGTTCATGAATAAGCGTATTGGGGTGCATTAATTCAAACTGTGACGGTTGCATTTGCTTTTAAAGTTTCCTAAATTCAAGTTTCAACTTACCATAATCTTTCCTACTCTCAAGAGTTGCCATAGACAAGCATATTTCTTCTCTAAACACCTCTGTGTGGCGCCTCCCTGGCTTGAGAGTTAAACCTGCAATATGAAGTTGAATTTGAGAATGTTTACATATCAACTGAAATGACCTTACAGTAAATCATAAAAAGTCAGTAATTCATTCTTCACATGTACATGTGCAGTACGTGGGTGAAAACTCTATTGCTACTGTATGAAGCAGTATTGGTTGATGGGAAAATGAAAAGAGTTGGCTACTTCAATGTACAGAAGCTCATCCAACAGAGGCATGCTGTTAAAAGACAGTTCTGTGGTAAGTCTAGAAAAAGAATATTTAAGACTTGGCTACAGTACTGGGCATTTCAACTTTTAACAAGAGGAAAATACCTTCCTTGTCTGATTCACCTATTTGGGGAGTAATTTATGCCAGAAACAAATTCTTAAGTAGTCTGGTTATGATCTGAAAGGCAGTAAACATATCCTAACACAATATAGCATTAGCAAATTGAAGCCTTCACCCAAAAAGTTTGCCCAGTTTTGTTAAGTTCTTGCCCTTCTTCTGATCATAACTCCAAGGGTTTTTGATGATTTTATGATTAATTTGCCATCATTACAAATAGTGAAAAGTCCGAGTAAGTGTTTAAAAAATACAAGCATTATTTTGACATGGTTTTGTAAAATAATTACTCTGTTTTCCATCAGAAAAAAGCATGTAATTAGGGCTTACCAACTTTTGCTAAACTCTGCCAAATTCTGTCCAGAAGAGTGACTTCCATTTTTTTTTTTCTTTCATGATTGCCAAAAGTGGTGGCTCTACAGAATATTCTAAAGCTACAGATATGCCTAAGTTCACTAATATTAAGATACTGTGAGGAGAATACTTTTAAAGGGTAAATTCATCATAACCATTGATTGCTATGAAGATTCTGGATCTGCTTGTCACAATAAAATGATTAATAAATGTATCCAACAACACATACCCCAAAACATTGTGCAGCTCTTTTCAATCAAGCAAATTACAATGATGCCTTGTAGAAGTACCTGAGGAAAAAAGGAAGTTTTGAAAACATGAAAAATTCAGTAAGCTTCCTGCTCACATATGTAAAGATACATTCACACACTGCAATGCCAATGTGGTAATTTGTCAATTCGGTGAAGGGCAATCACTAACAGAACAATTCAAAGCTATTGCATCAAAGTAATTGTGCACAAGTGAATGGAATCAGTCAACTGGCTTTCTGACTCACAGGAGTTGGCAGGGGGATAGGACGTCCCCTCCCCTCAGAAAATTTTGGAAAAAACATGTAATCTGGTGCTACAGTACATGTGCTACGGTGTGCTAAAAAAATGAGCCCACTCACATATACTTTTCAGATAGCAGAGGCACAGTAAGATTCAGATGCGAGTTTTCTTAAACACTCTTGAAAAATAAAATAAAAATTTAGCTCCTTGAACTATCAGGATTAAAACCCTAATGAAAGCACTGCTGCAAATCATGACAAGCCCAGTGCAGCAAAAGCAAAGTAAGAAATGAAACTTTCATTTCCAACTAGAATATAACGGCTTGAACACATACAAAATATTTCAAGCATTACTACTGCTCTTCTTCAGTTGCAAATACAAAATGGCTACAAGACCTTAGGTAGCACCTGTTGTAACTCTCGTTTGACTTTTCATAAAGGAGAGGTCCCTATTAAGCCCGGTAATGTGGGTATTAAGTCATATTGTAGATTGCAACTCTTGCTTGATCCTTTCCTCTGTGCTTTTAAACTTGAAATAGAGTATAATACATTTCAGGTCAGATATCTGGTGATTGAGAAGATTAAAATGTTCAGCAACTGGAAAGCCTGGACTATTCATATGTATGCTCCTTAGTCTAAATCTAGTACCCATTTCACCAATATAAGTTGCCCTCGGACATTAAGCACAATACAAAGATTAACCACATTGTTAGAGTCGCAATTAAAACATACAGGCCTAAAAATAATGTTAGAGGCCTGGTGGAGGTAGGAAGGTGGGGGTCAAGTTGTCCAAAAACAAGACATCTTGGCTTTCTGCAAGGGATATTACCCACTGGTTGACTGTGGATCAGTAGGGGGAGGGAAGTACGAACCAAGAAGGACCTGATATTTCGTAGTTGACGGTAAGCAACTACAGGAGGCTCATTGAAAATGTTAGATAGTGAGAGAACCGCATGTTTGGTCTAGTGGTAGAGCATCCGCCTTTCACGCGGGAGGCCCGGGTTCAATTCCTAGGTCGGGTCATACCAAAGACTTTAAAAATGGAACCTTCTGCCATTGTGGGTGGTGCTCCGCATAAGCAATGGAGTAAGGGAAAACAAGCCAGTGAGCCACAACTGGAAAAAAGGCCGTGGCCAGCTCGACTTGAACCAATTGGTTGGAAACTGGGCTGTTAAACCTCATCTAACTAACAAATCAGATAGTGAGGGTATGAGCAGTGCTAAAGCAGGGTGGAAAGTGACCACAAGGGGCAGACGATTAGGGCCTTCTTTCTCACGGTATGCCAGTAGGCTTTGCCTTTTCAAGGAAAGTACCTGTTTAAAGTGATAATTCAATAGGGGGTAGGGGTAACCTCTATCAATAAAAAACCTAAAAGGAGTTCAGTTGGTGTGACAAGGATGAAAACTATTATAGTGAAGGTATGCATGACGATCTGCAGGTTTTGAACAAACAGATTTTTCTAACCTACCATCTTTAATCATAACAAGAACATCGAAAAAATGGAATCTCTTTAGTAGAAGATTCAATTGTAAACTTAATAGAATTGTGAAACTTGTTTACAAAGGAGAAAGAGCGGTCAAGCTCCTCTTTCCCCTTGTCCCATAACATAAAAATCTCTTCTATGTCGTACTGTATGCCAACATCTTCATGCATTTCCTTGAACAGGACCCAAACTCCCCTTTCAAACCTTTTAACATAAACGACATTTTTATGTGTATAATATATAATCTGTATATGTATTATCTGTATTTTATTGTTTAATTTTTTATGCTGGATGTATTGGCGGTATACCGATTTCACCTAACAGGTCAATCCAGCGTTATATATATATGAGATATAGTGTTCACAAGATTTTGACCTTTTGACCTCTGGTGACCACAAATGACCTTGACCGCCACAAAAAACGATAGGGATCATCTATTCAATATGGGCAATCCACATGCTACGTATGAGATCCCTCACAGTTACACTTCTGGAGATATCTTGTTTAAAAGATTTTGACCTTTTGACCTCTGGTGACCACAAAATACCTTTGACCTCCACCAAAAACAATAGGGATCATCTACTCAATATGGGCAATCCACATGACAAGCATGACATCCCTCACAGTTATCCTACTTGAGATATAGTGTTTACAAGATTTTGACCTTTTGACCTCTGGTGACCCCAAATGACATTTGACCTCCACAAAAAACGATAGGGATCATCTAATCAATATGGGTAATCCACATGCTACGTACGAGATCCCTCACATTTACCCTTCTGGGGATATCTTGTTTGCAAGATTTTGACCTTTTGACTTCTGGTGACCTCAAATAACATTTGACCTCCACAAAAAACAATAGGGATCATCTTCTCAATATGTGCAATCCACATGCTAAGTATGACATCCATCACCAAACTCTAATGTTTGTTCTAGTGGTAGAGCATCCGCCTCTCATGCGGGAGTCCCGGGTTCAATTCCCAGGTCGAGTCATACCAAAGACTTTAAAGATGGAACCTTCTGCCATTGTGCGTGATGCTTCGCATAAGCAATGGAGTAAGGGAAAACAAGCCAGTGAGCCACAACTGGGAAAAAGGCCGTGACCGGCTCGACTTGAACCAATTGGTTCGAAACTAGGCCATTAAACCTCATCTAACTCACAGTTATGCTTCCTGAGACAGTGTTTACAAGATTTTGACCTTTTGACCTCTGGTGACCCCAAATGACCTTTGACCTCCACAAAAGCAATAGGAATCATCTACTCAATATGGGCAATCCTAATGCTAGGAATGAGATCCCGTACAGTTACACAACTTGAGAGTGTTTTACGAGCAATTTCCAAGGTGTTTACCATTTGACCTTTGGTCACACCAAATGACCTTTGACCTTCACCAAAAACAGTAGGGATGATCTACTCAATAAGGGGTATCTACACGTAAAATATGAAATCCATTGAGTTTACCGTTCTTGAGATAGAGTGTTTACAAGCCAAGCTTCACATACCTACATACACACACACGACATCACCATCACAGATTCCTCTGACTACGTCTGAAAGGAATCAATAATCTCTCTCGAGTTAAAGGAGGATTAGAGGGGACATGCTCCAAAGTTTTCAAATTCCTCTCTGGTAGTGATTCCCTGTCAAGATGTAGCTACTTGAAAGATAGTACTTATTCTTAGGTTTGAGGCCAGATTGCATTCCATGTAAAGCCAATGATGAAGTTATGATAGGGCATCAGCTTTTAATGCCATCAAAACACAGGTGTGATTAACAGTACAATATGAAATTACACTGTACTTAGCCTGATGTAAGATGATCATTCATCTACTGGAAGCAAAAAGTTAACACACATTCTATCCTCTTTGGTAGGAAATAATCATTTTGTGTGAATGTGAGCTTAGGTGTGAGCAGTGAGTTTTATAGCTGCGTTGTTGACTAAAGCCTAGTTTGCAGTACAATATATAGGGGGATACCCACTAAACTGAAGGTTCACTATATTGAACTTTTGCTATATCAAGTTCTGCTTTACCAAAAATCTGGTCCAAGTTAGGGGCAGGGTTAGCATTCAGGTTAGACAAAAATTAAGGTTTAGGACTTAAGGATTTGCCTTGGGAAGGATTACGGTTTAGATTAGAATTACATAAGTTAAATGTTAGAGCTAGGATCTTTGGTCTAGTAATCCCTACCCCAAAACATATTATAATCAGATTAGTTATGGGCTACACCAACTCTAGTGAATCTTCATGCTGTCATGCCAAGAGATTCCCTTCCTCTGTGCTAAAGATCTTATTAAGTATAAAAAGTATATAGTGCACAATATGCACCCTGGGTTTCAGGCCATGGTAAGGAGATGATGAAACTTGTGTCTCTCCAAGCCTAGGCTTGCTGTAAGAAAGTTCAGAATTTCTCAAAGAGTTGTAAAATGAGTATTAACATTTCTGAGTTGGATGTTAACTCAACTTCAGTACATAGTTTCAAGGTTAACATTGACAAATTCTATTTTGTGACTCAGAATTCGGTATTCTCGGATAATGGGTGTTTTCGGACGGTCAGCTATAATCTAGTCACTGAATAACCCTTAGTGTGAATGTTTTACTAACCAGGCTGACATATTAAAGGTATGTGTATGGCCTACACACAGTTTCCTTTTGTAGGTTTTACTAACCAGGCTGACATATTAAAGGTATGTGTATGGCCTACACACAGTTTCCTTTCTAGCACAAGAAGCCTTCTAGTTTTTGAGAAAATGGAACCTAATTGCAGCAATAATTCTCCATTTGACAATTCCTTGGTACATTTCCAAAGGTGCAAAATCTTGAAAATTTTTATGGCGGGCTGGAAAATTTTGTAGAAAAATTCAAGTTAAGAGGCATTACGTAACTTTGATTGTGGCAGTGTTCGTGAAAACATTACTATGCACCAGACTGCTATATGTACTTTCATGCCATCCAGTAGTGCTGTCTGAGTTGGGTGTTTTTGGACAGTACTTACACACACCTATATAGGCTATACATGTCCACACTAACATGTATGCATACGCATCCCTATGTACGTATGTGTAGTGGAAAAGAATGACAAGACCAAAGGATTATTAAAAAAAAACTTAACAAAGATTTTTGGGATTCAATTTTGTGTTACGATATTGAAAAAAAAAATTATATTTTCCAGTTCTCTATTATTCGATGTGATTTTTTTTCATCTTTAGTCCTAGGCTAATAATATTATGGTAAAGCATCCGAGAATACCAGATCATGTCTGACAATACCCAATACACGCACTAACATTTTCAAAGTGCTGTGCTACGTTTGTATACCTGTGCATAGATCCAGTACGTATCAGGGTCACATTAGTACAGTTGTGTCTGTAGATGTATCATGTAAGCATCAGTGTAATGCAACTGTATTGAAAGCTATTACGAAATAACCTCTGACTGTCCGACAACTGAAACCTCCCTTTGCGAACTACACAGTTTGGTACAGTTAATGTAGAGGTTGTAAATGTTATCCCATATCTCAAAAGCCTAGCTGCTATTCTCTTGTGTGTGTCATGTGGTACGGTCTGTTGGAGAGTGACTCACAGAGCGCAGTTTGGCTTTCTCATCGGGTAGTCTAGGTAGGCTGGGCCTAGTTTCGATGCAATGTATGTTATCACAGATACCGTCTAGGGCCTACACTAGTCCGCAGTCGCTTTGAAGCTTCCCATACTAGGTCAGCAATATTAAAATTCAAACTTTTGGGCTACCACATCGTCAAAAATTTTTACTGATCTTCATCTTTCTCAAATTCAAATATTCTCCATGGTAATTGATTTCTATGGATCATAGGCCTAAATATGTTTAAGACCCTCCATTCTAAGAATACTTCCACTTCGTCTCCAAAATATGTCCAAAAATTTTGATTTATTCAAGTGATACTGTTTTTTTTTTTAGACATTCTATCATGCTGTTTGAATTTTGTTACTAGGACATTCACACTATTGTATCCTAAATAGCACACATTGCTATTCAATTGTGACATAGGCCTAGTCCATAGCTATGGTTACGTTCATACATGCACATACGAGTACGTAGCAACATTCACTGCAGCAACGAACGCAGACGCAGGATCCTTCAGGGATCTTTTGCGGGAAAAAATTTGTACAGCAATAGCCTAGGCCTAGTTCAGGGAACAAAGTGTACGTGAGAACCAGGCATTGCCTAGCTTAGGTACCCTAGGCTAGGTCTACACCCCTACAGTTTTTTTTTTCTTTTTGTTCTTAACGATTGTAGCGCTGCAGTATTTCTCAGTTCAGAGGCCTGTCTAATATCACACTGAGCCTAGGCCTAGTCTGTGTAAAGTACTGCAGCCTAGGCTAAGGCTAGGCAAGCAAGTAGCCAAGATAAGACTACAGTAACTTGACATTTACAGTACAATATACTAGGCCTAGGCCCACGTTAAAAGCCTAACGTTACTATTTTTGAGTATTGGAAACGTTTGCTGTAACGTTACATAGGGCCTAGCCTAGGCCTAACTAAAATCTAGCATATGTTATCACATAATTTAAGGGGTAATTTTACACCTTTCAGCTATATTCTACTTACCTTCACAGATTTACCATCAAAGTTGGCCTACTTTTCACAACTGGTCTGCTTTCACCTTCTATAAATAGTAACACGAAGCTAATTTGTTAGCCCGTCAGCACACAACCTGCACTAAGCGGCACCCTACTAACAAGCAGGCAGTACCTCGCTTTTTCCACAATTTGGAAAATAATTCTCTTTTCCTATGTGTCCCTCCCATCTCCGTATCCAGAGAATAAATTGTTTCTCAGAATCAAAAAATCAGCTGCTTATCAATAATAATGATAGTTAATAATTTGAATGTTTTGCCTTGTTGTCATCCGCAAAAATTTCCTTTATATCAGAATATCCGTCGGACCCACGTCTCCGGAAATGCAGTAAAGTAGAAACACTGCAATAACGCCAGTAAATACTCCATACAGACGTGCAATGAGTTTCAGAGCAGGATTAGGAGTGGACCGTGAAATAGGATTCAGGTCCTAAACAAATGCCTGTCTAGACTACTGTAGTTGCGGATGACACGAAATTTCTGTATCTTTTTACGGTGGCGTACCCAGCTGGTGAGGGGGGAAGGGGGTAGGGGGTGTTCACCCTCAGAAATTTTGGGGACGCGATGGCGATGTGGAAAAAATAAAGGAGAGCGAAAAAAAGAGGGAGGGATTCAGGGGTGGCACCAAAAGGGGAGGGGA